>JAWZYV010017090.1:0-36445 GCA_038373885.1 Cheiracanthium punctorium | reverse complement strand
GCACAATATTATCTTAATATGTAATACTGTGTAATACTTCCCTCAAAAGTAACGCCAGAAGTCGCCGTTATTGGTGACTTTTCTGATAAATCGCCAAATACAGCGAGGAAAAAGCTTTCGAAAAATGAACTCAGCCTGGCGATATTTTTATTATTTAGAGGGAAAAAAAAAAACCTATTGTGGTAATAACAAGGTATGATGTTTTCAATGGGAATCTTGTAAATTCATTACTCGCGCTCTAATTAACCGATAGTGAGTTGTGTTGTGTTAAGGCAAAGCTGCGCAAAATCTATCTACTTATAGGATGTGTGTGCGTGTGCGTTAGTGTGTTGGAAAATATTTTATAATAGATACGTTTCGCATGATTTATCCTTTTTGCTTATCTAACATGTACAGATTTCATACGGATTGGTTTAATTTTTGTGTGTGTGGTGTGTGTGCGTTCTTAATTCTTGTAATCCATACAAAATACACTGTATTTTTCGCAGATAAGCACTATTTTCTGATAGGATAAAACATTTTGATAATTTTTACTATAACTAGTACTACTACTACTACTAATAATTTCTTTGTTCCTAGGTAGGATGGACTACGTGGAACACGTTCGCCTCTTTGCTGTTTTTAGGGATTCGAGTCTTCCTTTTCGAGGGAGTGCCTTACTTCCTTAGCCCCACATTCTTCTGGGACACTGTTGACGAATATGAGTTATCACATTTACTTCTAGTTCCTAATATCTTGGATGAAATGGAAAAGAGAGGATTCGTTCCAAGTAACATGACTGTTTATTCATATTACTTTATTCCTTCTATCGAGAAAAAGAAGCGGGCGTTTTTGTGAAAAATGAATAAGAAGAAACATTTTTTCTGGTATTCGACTTATATGATTCAACTACACAAGATAAACACCCGTAAATTTACTATCACAGAATTAACATAAGATAAACACGCAAAAAGACATAATGCCTCTGGAAACAAATTTTCTAACCTATAGATGCCACAGAAAAAGGTATTTTCTAGCATTTTGTTATGATCCCTCTCAAATTCATGGTACAAACTTCTGAACGGCTGCTCGAAGATGAATCATAATAACCTAGAAATGTGGGGTTGCAAATGTTATCTTCTTGTACTCCCTCTCAAAAAGGTATTCAAGTAAAAGCAAAATTTCCTATTTTAGCTTTGAGAATAATTAATTAATTCGACAGAAATATGAAACATATCATAATTATAGGTACCCTAATTCATATTTTATGATAAATAATTTTTAATACATTAAACTAATGTAGGAAGCTTGATTTTTACTCGAATACTTTTTTGAGAGGGTTAATAACTTGCTAATAATCCCTTTGGAGGAAGTGTTGAAGTAATAGTGAACTTTTCATCAAAAATTTTGTGACTATGTTAATATGTCTATTTTCTTTTATTCCCATACAGCTAAGAAACACCATCTTAGTTCTGTACGGTTCATATCAAGCGGTGGAAGTGTGGTGAAGGCAAGAAATTATGATTTTGTTTACAACAGGATAAAGAAGAATGTTGTGTTTGCATCTGTTTACGGTATGAATTTAATAACATATTTACTGCCATAAATAAAAATGAATGGTTTTTTTGTGTGTGTGAATGTATATTTTGACTGTTTTAGATGTTAACAAGCTCATTTTCGACTTTTTTCGTTTATGTAGTTTTATTAGTAGATACTTGGAAATTATAAAAATTCAGATACAAAATTAAAATATAGTTTATTTAAGAGTTATTTTTGAATGTACTATACTTGACAGTAGGGATGTAATCAGGAAAGTGGGCGTTGCAATAGGGACATGGCAACCCCAAAATTTTCAATTTTTGTTAATTGGATGTCAGTAAATCAAGTATTTTGGGGGGTGGAAATTCTACCTTCTTCACTTATAGACCATTCCCCTGAAATTTAGTTACGTCCCCGAAATACGTAAGTAGGTAAAAAGTGATGCATTAAATGTTTTGTTTCAGGATCAACAGAGTGTGCAGGTGTTGCATTATTCCATGACGAGACCCTGAAGGTTCATAAATGTGAAATTCCAGCACCTTCTCTTGGAGTTGACTGCCAGAGTGCTGATGATTCAGGTTTTTCTACTTTTTTTAGTAAAATCTATGATAAATATTTTCAAGGCCGTCGTAGCAGGCGTCAGCACCTGCTAATTATTTACGGTAGAGAGTCCAGGATTTAGTATATGTCGTATTCTACAAATACGGCAATATTTAGGTATTGATTTTTAAAAAATTTCTTTCTTTTACTTAACATTTAAAGAATCTTTTTTGAGAAATTTTTGCGCTTCTTTAGTATTATAATTCCGGATCCATTGAAAATTAATAATTTCACACTGAAAAAAAAACATGCCTCTGACATCTAGAAAATAATTGGGGGAACTAGAAATTCTAGGACTATGTGATCCCTATAAATTCTAGATCAAAGAACGAGACAGTTCTAGTTAAATATTCCGAACCAGGTACCCAGAATCTTCTAGTTCCCTGAACTAGAAAAATTGTATTTGGGATTAGAATTTCTAGGTTTTGAAAATAATTCTAGATCTCACAACTGGAAATTCTGGTTTTAAGAACTAGAATTTATAGATACTTTGAATAGAATATTTAGTTTCCTGAAACAGAACTCTTTTGCTTCATGAACTAGAATTTCCAGCTCCCCTCCACTGAGAGATAGATCTGAGGATTACCAATTTATAGATACCTTGATTGGAATATTTAGGCTCCTAAAACAGAACACTGGGTTTTGACTAATAATTTATGGACACCTCTTTCAAAAATTCTTGTTTCATGGACTATAATTTCCATTTCCCTTCCACTGAGAGGCAGGCCTGAGAATTATAATTTACTCATTTATTTCATTAAAATATTTAGCTTCATAATTAGAAATTACCAGTTCTCTACCACTGAAAGATCTCAGTACCAGGCTCAAAAACAATACACACAAATCAATGTATGGAATAACTTACCTGCACAAATTAGAGAAATCTAAATATCTTTGCAATTTAAACAAAAAGGTAAAATGTACTTTGCCTTTTACTTTTATATCCTTAAATAAGAAATAATAATTAAGGTCCTTTAATTTAAACCAGATACTTTACTGTTTTGGGGCTAACTTTGCTCGTTCTAAATTTCTTTCAGTTACTTAATACAACTGAATATTATAGTTTTTCAGGAAACTTGCTAGCATGTTCTGAAAATCAGGTTTAGGTTCGCAATCACACTAATTACTCCATTTTGTGGATTTCAAATGCTAATTAAATACTCAGCAGAAAAAGACATTAAAAAAAAATCTGAATAACTAATGTTTTCCAATTATATTTTTTTGTTTAATATAGTTTTGTGACAGTGGCATATACAAAGGGGCAGTTTGGGCCTTCACCCCCCCCCCCTTGTCAAAGTTCTTTAAATAAAATGTCCATATTTTTTAGCTTAAATATTACACATTTTAACACAAAGTTATAACTATACCCCCCCCTCCCCACCTTGAAGGAAGTTTGCATACGCCACTGTTTTGTGATATAATTTATTTAATATATTTTTCCACAATGTCAAGTAAAGTTGCAACATCATCACCAACAATTTTTCAGAACATACCACAATTTTCAACATTAGTTAAAGAATATGTGGAATGACACCACCTGACTTCTTCAACACTTCATTGCTACAAAGTGTTAAAATTCAATTGGATGTAGTGTTAAGACACTAGTGCACTTCAAATAATTTGAGCCTATTGGTAAAGTAATACTTTTTTACAGCTCTGCAAAAAGCTGGACAGTAGCAGACTTAAATAACAGTTTTATAAAAAAATTTATAACACTTACTCACCAGGCTTATCTGTATTTACATTGCAAATATAACCCATAAAACAATAATAAAATGAAGTTTTATTCTTATTTGTTCTTTAAACTTCTTTGTACTTTTTCGCACAAAAATATTTATTCTTAAAAGTAATAGAATACCTACCCTTTATTTTTAATGTTTAAAATAGTCAATAAGATAACCAAATAATGTGCTTAGTTTAAAAGTAAATGTTGTTTATAAGATAATCAATAAAAGCTTTTTCTTTTTCAGCAATTAAAGACTAGGTTCTTATACTTTTTAAAGTACCTTTTCTTTGTTAATTTAATTGCACACATATATGCAGTTAGATGACAAATATTGAGATGAATTTACAAATGTTAATTTTCAATTCATCTCAATATTACTAATAATTAATATTCAAGAGAATATATATATAATATATTACAGGTATAAGAGATGCTTTATACAGTTAATTTTCAATAATTTACAACATAAAAATGACTACAATATTTCGAGTGTAGGCAAAGTTTTTATTAATGAACACATTTATAGATTGTTTACATTTTTTTTTTCAGTAAAATACTTAATATTTGGATGCAAATAACTACATGGTTTACAAACAGAATACACTGAAATATTAAATATACTAAGAAAGATATTTCATTAAACCTTGAAAATGTTTTTGAAAACTAAATCAATTGTTTTAAGACAATATTAATGAATCAGGAATTTAAGTTTTATCATACAGGTCTTCTAAATTTACCAAATATAATGACATTCAAAATAAAATATTTTAACAAACAATTTTTTATTTTTCTGAAATCATGCAAAATGAAACAGAACATCTACAAATGAACCATACTTGACTGCATTGTCAAATTAACCTTTTCTATCTCTCATTTGGAGAATATATTTTAGCAGAAAAACTAGTGTCCAACAATTTGATTATTTACTAAAAAATTTTCATGATGAAACCGAGTAACATTTTAAGGTGTATGCTAGATAAACAATATACTATACATATACAATATATATTTTGAAAGCAACCATAAATATTTTTAGAGGCAAGACAGTATTTTTCTTTTTCCATTGTCCAGTTTTGTTCGAATACAGAAACTAAATGCATAAAAAAAAGCAACATATACAAATGTTGAAAATTTTTAAAAGGCTGGTGATATTTATGGAACATGGAAATTATGATAAGAACTAATTAATTATTATTACTATGTAGTATTAATTATTCAGACATCTCAATTTTGCTTTGGGGGATTTATTATTATACAATCATTTAATTTTTAAAATGTTCAAATAAAAAAAAATATGTAATACATAATTTTTTTAAAGCAACACTTTTAGTAGGAAAAGCTTATTTTTTTATTAAAGCTTAGAGTTGATAGTGCTTATAATTGAATTAAGGGCTTTTCTTACAATGCAAATGCACATTTTAAAGATATTTCAAAAAGAGAAAAAGCTACCTTTCACCAAATTCTGATGTATACTGTATAAAAAAAAGTTAAACTTACCAATTATTGTTGGTAGTATGTAGACTGCTTATGCTTACACAGACTTTTTCGCAACTCACCATTTAAAATTTCTTGTATAATTATTATTTATAAATATATTTGATATGATTTTTATACACTTATGAACTAAAAATTGTTGAGATTTGCCACTTTCACATACAAATTGATAAAAAAAAATTGTAACTCATCTTATTTTACTTTAGGTAATTCACATAACCAATATTGCTGAAGTTTTAAATAATGTTCCTCACATTTACTATAAATACAGACGTTAAAAAATTTATAAACACAGATATTCACAGAAAAATCAGCAGGCCAGCAAAGTCCACCACGATGTAAAGACATCAAGTAATTTTTTGCATTTAATACAAGATCCTGCTGCAGTATGAGCAACATGTCCAGCAATATAAATTAAAACTTTCAAATTAGATACACTCACTTTGATTGTATTGCACAAAAGCAAGACATCTAAAAATATGTCAGGTACCTCTGGAGAATGTTTATCATATAATCAAACAAATATTTGCAGATTAAAATTAATATTTCAGCTGAGTGTCGCATTGAAAAAAATGTTTCTTTTGTTAATTTCGAATTTTTCACATCTAGATCAGGCTTTGTGAATGCAGGAGCAGGTAGATTTTCCAATTTGTCAGACCACTTAAAAACTTGGAAAAACTAAATTATGGCATACATGATGATTCAGAGATCATAAAATAAATCACATTTATGTTTTTCTTAGTGTGGTGTTTTTACATTGACAATTTGCCACCATTTTGAAATGACGCCAACGAAATGTAAAGTTCCAATGACATCTTTCCCGATTATGTTTTTGGGTGATTCCAATGCAAGAATAAATTTAATATCAAATAGCTTTAAAGCCAGTTGGACATTCTGAAGTTCTAAATGGTTTGGATATAGTGACTTTATGCTCAAACTTCAAGGCAATTTAACAGTTCTTAAGGCTTCTTCCTCATACAAGCTTTTAAGGTGTGTAAGAGAGGCATTCATAGGTCTTGTTTATCAGCGCTCTTTTTTTGCTGCAGATCCAACAATGAGCTAATCAGAACATAGAAGGACTAAAGAAGGCTTGATAAGACTCCCGCTGATTAATCCTGTTACTCTGTTTATCTGAAAAAAAAAAAAAAAAAAGAGTAATAAGAATCAAGATATATGATAACTAGGTATAGGATTGCAGTTGCAATATCATGCTTATATTACAGATTTTAGAAAACTAGGGGCCAAGGCCCCCAGACTCGCTACGCTCGCTTTTCGTATGAGGCATTCGGCCCCTAATCAGGCTTATTCGTAAAAAAGACATAATTTCAATAGACAAAACCCGAAGATTGGATCAGATAGAATGTGACCGAGCTACACATTGCTTGGTTCTTGCATTGAAGATATTTTGTTATGGGAATCCGTGTTGTACGGGTCCTGAGCTATACTCCACCTGGAGTGCGGACTCTGCTTATAATCGCTGGAAAAATTATTTGCACTCCTCAGAAACACAATGATATTTAATGTTGCCATTCAAAAGTTATATTAATTAGGAGCTAAAGCGTAATAAAATCAGAACATCTGTTTCAGCTGTATTTTTAATAATGTAAAACCTATTGGACACCTTGCAAATTTGCCACCCATGGCAATTTTTCATTATTTGGCGACTTGCATACATGTAAAGTTAATAAAAGCTACGGAACAGATAGAATAGCCTGCCACCAATGGCGACTTTTCATTATTTGGCGATTTACACATGCTTACAACCTATATTTACTGTTCATTTAAGGTTACCGGAAAACCATTATCTATATTTTCATTTACATAATCGTTTGCAGATTGGCATACTTAACACCACGAATTATACCATCTCGTCGCGCTAGCAAATATCCAAAGTGTACTATAACTCCTATAATGGCATAGTTAACGCCCCGAAATATTTCTACTGGTAGCAAATAATTCAGCTAGACGAGAACCGGCTTTAAAATAATCTGCATTTCAATTATTTTTCATTTTCAAGATATTAGTTATTCTGTTTTGGAAAAACGAATAATCGCTAATTCTAAACTCCTGTTGTCTAAGCGAACTTACTATTTGAAAATTGTCAACTTTGTGTAACACATTTTGAGTTACTTATTTCATATAGTTTTTATTTTGGCGTAAAATGGGGGTAATTCTAACATGTTTGTAAATTTCACGCGATTCTAGATACTTGGAAATGCTTTGTTGCAAAGAAATGAATGATTTTATGCCAAATCTGGCAACCGTTCGGTTTATTTTTTCAGTTTTTATTAATATCTTCTAAAATAATTCGATTTTCAAAATTTAAATCAGCTTAGCAGGTACCTCGGAATTTTTCGAATCTGTGGGCACCTTAATCGAAACTCAAATCCCTACGGTTTAGGAGGAGTTAGGTCAACAAGCTTTGACAGTGCCAGCGGCCTTTACTTTTTTTTAGAATAGAGAGAAAATATAATTCAAATTAAGCTGTCCCAAAAATATGCAAGGACAATGAAACAATTTATTTTTATGAGACATTTTCAAAATTTGGTGACATTTGCTGTCCGTGTAATTTTTTTTTTTTTTTTTTTGGTAAACAATGTATAAGAAAATTTATTTCTTTTTAGCATGGTTTTATTAAAACAGTTTCTAGTAGTGATACACATTAAAAAGCACAGTACCGTATTAGCTCGAATATAATGTGATCTTGAAATTTTTCATCAAGATAAGAAAAATCTTACATTTTGATCTCAAATTTAGTATAAAGTTAGGTTTTTAGCAGAAAATGATCAGTCAAAAAATATCCTGTTATATTCAAGCTAATACGGTATTTAATAATACATTTTAAAAAAAGAAATGAGTAGAGATGAAACCAAAATATAGCTGTCCAAATCATAGAACAAGAAACGTGTTATGCAGAATTACTTCCATAAAACTAAAATTTCTTCCGACATACTTAAACATTGTAAAATAGTTTAAATTACATCATGAGAAGGTTTTTATAAGGTTTTTAAAAAAAATACAAGATTTTTTTTTATAACTAAACAAAGCTTTTGATAATTAAACATTTTGTGTGTTAAATACAGCTGTCCTGGCATTCATTTCATGTACATTATTTTAAAACTTTTTAAACAACAAAATTGAAATTTGAGAATTGTAACATCTGTTTACCATAAGAGCATGGTTGAAAAAACATCCAAGCAAACATCTTGAGGTTTTGGAATTTGACTAAAAAAGCAAAATCCTGTTTGCGATAAGTATTTTTATTGCATGTTATGTCTATTAGCTTAATTCATTTTACACAATATATTTATTTATTTGTAAATTCAACTGATTAATTTAGATCAATAGATTTTTAGTCCAAATCACCATCTCCTTTCATGTTCTTGTCAACTATTTAAAATAGCGGCTCCCAACTCAACTTAAACTGCAGACCACTTTTCCACTTCCAATTTACCCACAGACCACTTATAGGAATTATTTCGGGGGGGGGGGGATAAAATCTAACACAAACAAAAATCTTTTTGAGCAAATTGAAATGATAAAATGAAAAATTACAAAGGGTGCAGAGAATATTATTTCCACTCACTCAGTAATACTGATAATAGTTAATTAACCCTGTTTTACTTATAGCCGAATTGGCAATAGCCAATATTACACAAATATCTGGCAGTACATCCAACCTAAAATTATTATACTGAGAAATAACATAAATAAACATAATAAATAAATAAATTCTAAAAACTGCAAAAATAAAAAATGAGAAAAACAAAGTTTGGTGAAAAGATTTTGCTTTCAATACTTCTTAGAATATATTTTATCATGTAGAGGGAGAGAGAATCTGAGAAAAAAATTAAGCACTTCTATCTTTTTTAAGATTGGTAAATTATGGCGCAAAAAAACTATGAACTAGTTCTACCATTCTTTGTAGAATTTAGTTACTTTATTATTATTATGAGGATGCTTATGAGAATAGTCTACTTGCTGTAGTACTGCTGGCTTTTGAAAGAAGTTTTTTTTTTCTTTTTCTTGATAAAGTAGGGAAAGTCATGGCATTGATTTTCTAACAGTTGAGTGGAGGTGTTTTTCTTTTAATTACTGATTTTGTAAGATTTTTATCTAACTCCTGAAGGAGAGCTGATTCATCAATGACATTATGATTTTTAAATGATTTGAAAGCGATTGAGAAAGTTTTTAAAAAAAAATAGCTGAATGATACATAAGAAAAAAAAAAACATACTACTGCCAGATAACCGGGTAAAGTGTGGCCAGATACAGTCGAACTCATTTATAATAAGCTAGGATTCAACGAGAACTCGGATTTACCAAGGGAAGCGAGAATATTTGGTTGGATCAATGTCAAGTCTATGGAACAGAAGTCGCTTTTAACGAGCAAGACCTGGTTTTAGCGAGCAATACTTCTTCTGTCTTGCAATCTTTTTTCTCATCTTTCTAGTCTTACTCTCTGATCTTTTTTTTCTTCTCTGTAGCTTCCACGGTTCTTTTTCCACGGAGGAAAAATTCCTCCAGCATTCCAATGTCAATAGGGATGGTTCACAAATTCGGTGCGTATTGTAAATAAGGGGGGTGGGGTGGGAGGGGGAGAACAGCTGCACCTGCTAAGTGTAGGGGTCAAGTAGGAGGGTCAGATGGTCATTCTTTGACCTGAGTTCGTTGAGTAAACACGACAATTTTTATCCTCTCACTATGCTGAAACGCAAAGCTTTATCGGTTGATGAAAAAGTACAAATTTTACGGGAGTTGGATGACGGTGTTAAAAATGTCGAAATCTGCAAAAGGTATGGATTGTCTTCATCTACTGTTTCCACACTGCTAAAAAACAATGGCAAGTTAATGGATGTATATGACCAAAATAAAACAGACTGTAAACAACTGAAGAAGTGTTCCAAAGAGGATTTGGACAAAGCATTATTGAAATGGATGAAGGTGCAACGTAGTGCTGGTTTTCCTGTGAGTGGACCTATTCTAAAAGTGCAAGCAGAAAAATTTGCTGAACAATTTGGATATTCTGAGTTCGTGTGTTCAAATGGATGGATTGATCATTTTAAAGTTAGGCATGGCATAACTTTTGGAAAAATATGCAGTGGAGCAAAGTCCGCAAACATGGTTGAGTGAAAAGTGGCCAGGCATCAGAGAGCAGGCCTGGACTGGGAGGGAGGGGCCCGCCCGTCTCAAGAGAAGGGGGAGGGGGGCTGGTTATTGTGCAACCGATAAATAATAGGATGTGTTAACTTTCGGGGTATGTGGGAGGTATGGTGTTATTATTGATTATTAATGCATTCATAAAGTATTGATCTATTAATTAATATGTGTCATTCATATTAATTAATCCCTTGTTCATTCAAGAACCCTCACTCAAAAAATTTTGAGAACTACATTTAAAATGAAGTGTTTTGAAGCCTTCTGGGGCCAATTGCAGCTGCAAAAAAAAATTTTATGTGTCAAACTTCATTCAAGTCCAATCAGTATAGCATTTTTTTTCTTTCTTTTTTCTGTTTGGGCAGCAGGGAGGGACTGCCGAGGGCTGGGGCCTACCCATCTGCAGACAGTCAGACACTCTGGCCAGTCCAGGCCTGTCAGAGAAGGATACGCAGCAGATGACATCTATAATGCTGATGAAACAGGGATATTATACAATGTAACTCCACAGTATACCTTAAAATTTAAAGGTGAAAAATGCATTGAAGGCAAGCTCTCGAAAAATAGGCTAACAGCTTTAGTGTGTTCGAACATGTCTGGCAATGACAAGAAAAAATTCTTGATTATCGGCAAATCAAAGAACCCTAGATGTTTCAAAAATGTGAAAAAGCTACCAGCAGACTATGATCATAGCCAAAAAGCCTGGATGACTTCGGACATTTTCACAAAATTCATTTCAAAATGGGAGAGACAACTGCGGAGAGAAAATCGTAAAATTCTCCTTTTGATAGACAATTGTTCAGCTCATCCCGAAATCACTGGACTTTCCAATATCAGAATTGAATTTTTCCCACCAAATTCTACATCTGTTAGCCAGCTTATGCACCAAGGAGTCATAAGAAGTTTCAAGTGCCACTTTAGTAAGCAACTGATTTTGATGCTTCTGGACAGAAGAGATAGAAGTGGAATAGCATCAAATACCAATGTCAACGTACTGGAAGCGATACGTTTGATGAACGATGCATGGGAAAATGTCACATCAACATGCATCATCAAGTGTTTCCATAAGGCTGGATTGGAGAGTTGTCAAGAAGGTCAATCCACTGAGGAAGAAGAGGTTGTCAATTTCATACAAACTGCAAATTCGGAAATGATTTCACAACTATGTATCCATCGATGAAGAGCTGATGACCTCAGATGTACCGACCACTGAACATATTGTAGCTGACGTACTAGCAAATTCAGCAGAAAAACATGACAAAAGCGATGAGGACACTGATGAAGATGAAGAAAGTGAACCACCCCCAACTTGTTCTACGATGTTGGAGTTCGCTGAAAAAATGCAGACCTTTTTTGAAGCGAGGGATGTCAGTGATGATGTTTTCCGGGCAAGGAGTCTTCTCCGAAGAACAATAGCACAGGAAAGAGACAGGGAACGAGTTCAGAGTAAGCTAACAAACTATTTCAAATCTGTAGATTAATGAAAAAAACAAAATGTTTCGGTAAGAATCTTTTCCTTTATTTTTCTTTCCGTTTATTGTTTCTTTCCTTTAAGACTGTAGCGCAACTAGTAATTTTTTGCTGGTTGGGGGGGGGGGTTAATTTTCATTAAATTAAGAAAAGTATTTAATTAAATTAATTAATGTAATTAAAGTAAGTAAGTATTAATTAAATTTTAAGCAAACTCAATCATTTGACCTCCCAAGCCCCCCCCCCTTCTGGTTGCATGACTGCCTTAAGGACCCGTTTATTATGAGCACTCTGATTTAACGAGTAAATGTTACGGAACCCTTTGTGCTCGTTATAAACGAGTTCAACTGTATTCAGTACCCAGCCAAACTGATATCAGTTGCATCACTAACTGAGGATGTCTCAAAAGTGAGAAAAATGTAATTACTTCTTACTTCTTTAAATAAATGTGTTATGTTAGACACTGTTGACTTCCAGTGCTGGATGCAACTGATTACACCGGCCTGGTAAATATATGTAAATGGCAAACCACTTACATTTTACTCTGAACGAACATACACATAATATTTTATGACATCCATGTGAAAGTGACCGGCCGACTGAAAAATTTCCTGGCTACCCAGTGGGCGTATCTGACCCTGTTGACTTCTCAAATTCTAATTTAGCTGAAATTTTCCCATAAAGCACGTTTAACAGTTTCTAGTGAAAGTTACCACACCATAATAACCCGGCACCATTCTTTGTTGGGGTGCAACTGCACCCCCTTTTTGGCATACCTGCCTTACGGTTAAAAATATAATCACTTTTCACATCTTTTTTGAAACAACCAGTATATTATTCTATATGTCAGCGGTTCCCAGCCGGTGAGACGTGCCCCCTCTGGGGGTGCGCAAAACGTTTGCAGGGGTATGTGAGAAAAACAGGTAAACAGCAAGTGGTAATGCATGTTTAAAAAATATTCTTATTTCTTCTTATTTTTACTCCAAAACATCTATTGGTTAATTCCTAATTTAAGGTGCTTCTTGACGTGTTTTCAAAAATCCCCAATTTGGTGCATTTTCCCGTCTTGTCTCTTGGAACTGAAACAATGTTGCCAGAAAACAAAAGTGTCCAGGGTTACCACATTAAACCTTTTACTGCCATGTTGGCAAAGAAGCATCCTAAACTAGGAATCAACCCAATCTATATTACATTTGAAATATTTATTGACACTTTACCGATAACAATATTTTGTGGAAAAGGTGACTAAGTATTCATTTTAAAAGAATAAAAAAGTATGTATGCTGAGGAATCTGAAGGGGGGGGGGTCATCCCAAGTTATCCTTTGTTGGTGGGGCACAATGTTAAAAAGTTGGGAACTACTGGCCTAGAGCAGCAGTTCCCCACTGATAGGACGTGCCCTCCTTGAAAAGTGCTTATTACGGGGTCCTCGAGAAAAACGGGCAAAGAGCAAGTGATAAACCATGTTTGAAAAATCATATTTAATCTTATTTTTACTCCAAAGCATCTACTTTTTCTTAAAATGTTAATTCAAACTTTACTGAAAACATTATTTTATATTAAAGGCTACTTAGTGTTCATCGCTGAAGTATTAAAAAAAAAACTGTAGTATGTATACCGAAGAATGTGAGGTGGGGCGACATTGTAAGTTATCCTGTGTTGAGGAGGGCACAATGTTAAAAGGTTGGGAACCGCTGCTAAATAGTGCTAATTAAGTGTAGCCAAGTACTAAGTATTATACTAAGCTCATTTCTACTTATCTAACATAAATTTAACATTACTCTTTTGAAATGCAAATGAAACATTTAGTCAAATACAGAAAATCGGAAACAAATTCAGAAAATAGATTTAGTCTAAATAATATGAATCTCAATTTACAAGAATAATTAGATGTAAAACGAAAGGAAGATTGAACGCCACAAAAATGTGTATCAAGACACACAGCTTAATGCAATTTACGGGCATCAAAGCTATACATGAATGCTGTTTCCAGCAATAATGGCTCAAGCTAAACAAAAATTACTTAAAAGTTTTACATTCATGATATAAATTTCATTTAATTAGCATTGTTTAGGACAGTAATAATTGACAGCTCTATAAATCTGAAGAATTATAAACAAAAGATAAACAACAGTATAAAACGAATTGTAAACAAATGCTTGAACGATTAATTTGTCGTTGATGTATAGCAGCTCATTCATAAAAACTGAAGTCTGTTTACATTTGTTCTTAAGTACATTGTAAGTAATATATGCGTCTGCGTCTGAATTAAAAAGTTCCTAAGTTAATAACAAAGTAAAATACTTGCAACGAGACTTACCTTTTACAGTTTAATAAACTTCCAAATCAGGGTTACGTGGACAGCATAACTTCAGCATTGACAGTACCAAAAATAATTCTGGAGGGGGGAACAAAACATTTTTTGTCCCATCTTCTATCGAAATAACTAGAATTTATCAAATGAGTCAATCTACTATTGTGAAAATTTAAATATGATAAGATAGAATGAATCGAATTCCCGCCAGCCGTTGCTTGCTGTAAATAAAAACAAAAACGAATTACGAAGCTGTTGTTTTGCTGCTGTGCGATGAAGGAACCGGGGCTGTGACGTCACATCGCCTCTCGAAAGAGCATACGCATGGACGGGAAGGCTTTAGAGCTTCTTGTTAACGCGCCTAGATAATTTCTAGATCTCTCAGCTAGAGTATCAGGATGAAAATATTTGTAAATCGATCCGTACACGAGAATATAGTTACTTAACCGAGAATCCAGATCATGAGTGTACTCCAGAAATCGAACGATAATTTCTCGTTACACAAACTAGACATTCTAGTGTGATTAACTACCATACTACGGACTAGAAATTCTTGACGATTTCGTCTATACTACTTGTGTGTATCACCTACACGCATCATTCTGCTATCTATTCTTCTAGTTTTGGGACACAGAAAACAGCCACCTATTCGTTCTAGATGAGAGGGGTATATTTTTTTTCTCCATGCAGTAAAATGTCAACCACATGCCCTATCTACGCACATATAGTTTTCAACTTAAAGTGAGTTTGAAATAAAAATAATAAATTATTTCCTCTCTAGTATTTTTCCTAGCATATTATAGATATCTGTGAAGAATATTAACCTAGAAAATCTGATGTGGACAACACATGACTTCCTTGCAAATATTTTAAATCAAAAACATTTTCGGGGCACTTCATCTAAAATTATTTTGTTTGAAAGAGATTAAATACGGCAGTAATAGTAAGGTTTGGCGATTTCTAACCAAATATTTCCGATATCGCCAAGCTGGGTTCAATTTGAAAGATTTAGTTCTGACACTTAATTTGGCGATATTTCTCCCAAAGCCGACAAGCTTGAGATAGTTTGCGAGATTTTGGGGATAGCCAAAGTAGTAATTGACCACAGACTTTCAATGAATTGAATTTATCCATACACCTTAATGTATTTAAAGTCATTTGGCTGCCCTGTAAATAAATTACCCAGTCGATTACAATCAAAAAAGAGATGCACAGTTAGATGTTACACAATACAATAGTTCTAAATACAGAATTTCAAAATTCTATGGTTAAAAGCTTTTAGAGTTATGCGAAATACGAAATAATTTTTGGCGCCAAATGTTTGGCGATATTTCGGCAAAACTCGCCAAAGGTCGAAGACAAATGGCGAGATTTTGGGCATGGACCACTCAATGACTGACTACAGATGTAATATATTGAAGATGTCCATAGACATTAATGTATAGAAATTCTTTTGGGCATTCCTGTAAATAAATTCTCCAGTAGCTTGAGACCAAAAATCGAGATGCACAACTAGACGTTACAATAATTTTATATATGAAATTTCAACATTCTAACACGACTAATAGTTTTTGATATCTGAAAGTTAAATACATACACACGTACACCAAAAGTCGCCAAGCTTGGCGACTTTTGGCGTAATTCTCGAGGGAAGCACGTGACCTGGGTCCCATTATCTAACTATATGGTAGGACGGTATTGTGCTTGAAATGTATGAATTTCCCTAAAATTGCCATTGACCGTTACGTATTAAAATCTTTTGAGTATTCCCCTAGCAGAACTATAAATGATAAAGACACTTTTTTCGATGGAGAAATTCATTGTGTAACACTTAACAGCATATATCACTTCTGAGTTGTTTGAAACAGCCTAATACGCTTTAATGAATTTCGGCTAATAGAGCGTAATGTATTTAGAATCTTTTGGGCGGCCCTGTAGATAAACTATGCTGTCGAATGGAACCGAAAGGGGAGCTGCACAAGTAGATGTTACAACAATCCTAATTATAAAGTTTCAACATTCTACAACCAATAGTTTTTGAGATTTGCGATTGAACGTGCATGTTAGTGTACGATGAGATGCATCGAAAAAATTCTTATAAGTAAATTTAGAAGTAGTCAAAATCGTTTATTTTTTCTTTTTCTTTTTTTTTTTTTTTGTCGAAATTTGGCTTCCGAAATTTTTCGAGATCACATTACTTCCTAATACTCGGTACAAGGAAAGAAGTAATAAAGTAACACCACAAAAATTAAATTAAAACTTTCTCCCAATTATTTTAACAGCGACGTTGCTATTTGAATAGCGACGTCTCTGATTATATGTCATCCACATAGTTAAAAACTGTAGATTTTTCTTTTTCATTTTTTAAAAATTAATTTTTATAGCTTTAATTTTCAAAAATGGCAACACCTCAAGAAGTATTATAAATTGCATCTTCCTGACCTTTGAATGTTTTGGGATTTAGAACAAGTTAAACTTAATTTTCAAAATATGTGGTTTTAATCTTTCGTTCGTGTGTATTTTAGAACTATGGTAAAATGTCAATAAAAATAAATTTTGATTGCATCGTATGATAAATCTTGCAGTTTTAAGCTCTGTTTAGGAGCGAAATTTGAAAAGCTTTAAATTCGAATTTTTGAGATAATGTTTAATTGAGTTTTGCCATCCACATGCCCTTGTTCTTATGTCCTTCACACGTTTCATTGAGATGTGAATGGCCCGAAGACATGTAAATTTTAAAACTACATTAAGTGTAGTAGATGAGCAATTTTATTACTTAATAAATTTTGTTTTAATATTCATATGTTTAGCTCCTTTAATGGTCACCTCCGAGCAACTGAAACCTCTGAAGATCAGTCACATATCAATGGTACTAAACTAGTTCCATAGGACCGACATTAGAGCTAACCTCTAAATAACGCATTCCGAATAACGGTCACCCCTTAGAATCCAAAAACAAGAAAATTCTTAGCACACACCGAAATGCACTTTTCAAATTTATTTCAACCCAAAATGTTAACAAAGGGCGCGTTCGAGAATTCATCGGTTGTGCACCGGTAACACCGGTGCACGACCAGAGCGTCCGAAAAGGCGGAGCGTTGGGCGGAGCTCTGAATTAACCGCGTTCGAAAACGTTTTGGTCATGTAGCGGTTGTCTGCTCAACGTGACCAGAGCACAACCAGAATGACCCTGCTAGCGAGTTGGGTTATTCCGGTTATTAGCGTAGTGTTGCCAATGTTTATTTTTGTTTTCTTGGCTTGGAATATGATCTGGTGAGGATGACCGAAACCGGTTGACAACCGTGACGTCACTTAACCGAAGAATGACCGCGACCGGTAGCACCGGTGCATAACGAAACGGTGAATTCTCGAACGGGCCCAAAGTGATGTTTATTCGTTATCGCAGTCACAAGATGCACGTTCTACTAATATCGAAACATATTCCGATATCGAAAAACTTTTGGAGGACACAAAATTTTGCTTTAATCAAGAATGATCATGAATTGTGTACTGAAACAATAATATTATTATTTCTTTGGAAAAGATATTTGCCTTTTAAAAAAATGTAGCAATCCTGACTAACCGATTTTTTAAACGTAAATTAAAATAAATGGAGTTTAGTGGAGCTAAAATAACATATTTGTGTCCCTATAGCTAAATTTGTTCATATATAATGCTTCTAAAAATCTAATAGACAATAGTACTAAATATCACAATTTTTGCAAAGTATATAATTGTATATATAAAATTTCATGTACTATCTGTCACATGGCTTATATTGGACAGACTCGTAACCCGTTACACATATGCATTAACCTGCACCGCAATAACGTAAAAAACTATTTATCCAATAGTCACCTTACCAATGTAGAATATGCTCACTTTCACTCCCACGGTTTTGAGAATGTTACTATCGAAATTCTCGCAATACAAACCAATACTTCTGAACGGCTTTTCCTCGAATCACAATTAATCAATTGTCATAACACCTGTTATCCTTATGGTCTTAACCAAATAGTACATAATAAACACTTACATTATTGTAATACACAATCTGATCCCTCCAAGTATACTCCTATATATAACCTTTTAAATTTGTCCTTATATACACGAACAAGTCGTTATAAACGAGGAAGACATAAAGTTACTTCTACTACCATAATGTCAAATAAGCACATTCAGTCTGAGTTATACACCCTAAATAAAAGTTTTGAGGTTAACCATAATTGGCTAAAAATACGAGCCTACGTTTTCTCTTTATAGAAAAAACACCTCTCAAAGTATTATAAAGTTTTCACTTCATATACTTTCTCTGACCATTTTGAACACTTGTTTTATGATTTAATAGTTACTCGTGCCAATGCACTAAATTACAATTTACTAGGTCACAATCGCAATAGTACTAAGCTAAATTCCAATTTTGTAATTGATTTCTCCAATCCTGTTTTTAATATGATTAACTTCAATAAACTTTTATCTTCTCACTCTGACTCTTTCCCTTTACCGCATCTCAGCCTAAAAAAATCTTTCAAATACCCTATACCTATAGGTAGAAAGATATTTAATTATAACTCTTTCTGTAGGAACTTTGTACCCGATGATGAGGTACCCTGTCTTTGTACCAGTGGTCAATACAATTCTTATGATAATTCTGATTTTGGACATATAGTTACCGGAGATCTTTCTATTATCAAAGATCTTAAACTTCAACGGATCATGAAAAGAGGTACTAAGTTTAGGTTACCCACTAAATACTGTATAGATGATATAATAGATACTTACACATAAAATAGACGTATATATATATAACACTTCAATAAAAAATAACAAACCTTCTGCCTTCTTTAATGAATGGAAATTTAATATTCTTGCTGACCTTAAAAAACAACTACTTTGTAAATTTAGATATACTAAAAATATAAAACTAAGCAATCAAATAACAGAGCTACAGAATAACTTTATCATTACTTATGTTGATAAGTCTAGCAATAACTATGCTATAATATGTAAGCAGTTATATCACAATCTCTTAGTTTCATCCATTAACAATAATCCAAATTTCAGTCTAACATCTATCTCTGAGATAACATTTAACAAAAAGATCTTAGCTTTCCACAAGTTACTTAAAATCAAGCATGACAATCTAAAATATCCTTACTTAGTGCTAATACCAAAGTTTCATAAAACACCACTAAAATTCAGAACTGTTAGTATAGGATGTAACACTTATAATAATGTAGCAAGCAAAATATTACTAAAAATACTTACTTCTATGCATGATCTGTACATAAAATCTAACACTTCTTCTATATCTATAGGTAATAGCTATGAACTAAAAAATAAGATTAATGCTCTACACGATGTAATTAATATATCAACTTATGATTTTAAAGACTTATTCAATAGTATACCACTAGACGACTTATACAATATAATATTGAATCTATTTATACATAGTAATAATAATATAACCCACCCTTCTTACATAGATACTATGTATTTCGAAAATCTTTTAAAGTTCATAGTCTATAATAAATTATATAAGCAAGTTATAGGAATACCACAAGGTGGTTCTAATTCCAGTTACTTAGCAGACCTATATTTATATAATTATGAAAAAATTACAATAATCCTTCTCTTATAATATATAGGTACATAGATGACATAATAACAATAGCTACGGACAATACTTATAGTGATACTGACCACCTACCCATAGCTTACCATTCAGCCCTAGAACTAATAAAAAATCCTAATGATAATAGAATAATTAATTTTTTAGACTTACAAATTAGAATTTATGATGATAAGAGTCTATCCTTTAATATATATAATAAAAGAAATGACTTTAATTTTCAGGTTAATACTTTCACTCATTTCACTTCATGTATGCACACTTCTGTGTTTAGAAATATTATCTCTAATCATAAATATAGAATAAAGTCTCTATGTACCAGTAACTTAACTGACCTATATAAAACTGCTATAAAATATAATTATCCAAGTAAATTTCTAACTTCCATTTTATATCCTATATGTAATCAAAAAAACTGTATGACCTAATCAGAATATTGGTTGGTGAGGATGGGGTTGGTTGTTGGTTCTTTCTATATTTAAAAAAAAAAAAAACATAAAATATATATCTATATATTTTATTTAAAAAAAAAATTCTATAATGAAGAATAGTTGATTACTGGTACTTTTTCATTTTTTATGTGAGTCTGTAACTAATGAAGCCATACAGAGTACTGTTCTACCTAAATATTTTACAACAATATTAGCATAAATAGCAATTAATAAATGTGTATAATTACTATCAATATCATTACTGTTATAATTATTTCTACAGTTTTTCTCCTTTTCCACAACTTCAACTAAGTACTTCTTAGCTACTGCAGCTAGTACTACGTTAAACATAGGCTAGCTATACTAGTGTTATATTTATTTTATTATTTATTCATTTAATTATTACCATTTTTATTCTTTTTATTTATTCATTTAATTATTACCATTTTTATTCTTTTTATTTATTCATTTAATTATTACCATTTTTATTCTTTTTATTTATTCATTTAATTATTACTTTTTATTTTTTCCTTTCCTTTCCATACTTCCAAAGTATTATTAATATATCATTTTTCCCCCCCACTCCATGGCATTACTTGTCTATTGATGGCATTAAGTCTTCTCTGATGGCAACATGCACTAATACTGCCTCCATTACTGAGCTTTGATCTTCTTGTCGTTCCACTTCCTCGTTGTTTATTTCTAATAGCTACGGTCGCGCCCCCAAGTTACAAAATGACCCTAATTTTGGTCAGGTAACTTGCAGAAACCTAGCTATTATTGTTTTTTCGATTAAATTGAAATGTGTGTGCGGTGGCGCCTGATGATAGAGCACACCATTTCAATTATCCATTCCATTTTCCGTCTATTTGTGGATACATGTGATTAGGCTTAAAAAGGCCACCAGTTCTAATTTGGCGCTTTATATCCAATTTATCCACTCTTTCATTGCCTTAAGGGGCTATATTTAAACACTTATCCGGTATAAGCTCGATAATTGGCACCATGTGCTATCTACTTTTTTATTTTTATATTTTTTTCACTTTATCAATGGATTATCTTGGGATTTCACTTTACGTAAGTAAGCTATTATATATATATATATATATATATATATATATATAATAGCTTATATATATATATATATATATATATAATATATAAGTGTGTTTTGTTGTTTTAACAATGACTGGCTTGGGGGTTTTTTTCTATATAATTTTTCTAAATATTATTAAACGCATGTTTTCTTATATGCTGCTTTTTAAGCGCTGGATAACATGTGAAGCAACCGTAATTTTGTTATATTTTTAATTAAAGTTCAACTATATATATATATATATATATATATATATATATATGTATGTATATATTTAGTATTAATCCTGTAAACAACAGTCACCTAGTCATTTTTGGATACGCCAAGGGTGACCACTCTTCAGAGGTTTCACTGTATTTAGATAATACAGATGTTTGGGGGAGAAGAGGTGAAAGGTTCGATCTTGCGTTCCTGCAGGTGGTGGCCGATGCGCTTTCCACTGAATCCTACCCCAATAAAAAAGAACTTATTCATTTCTTAATAGGAAAGCTAGTCATTGGAGAAGTCGGAGAGATGGTCTTCACCAAGCCTTTCCCTACACTTCCTTTGGGACTTTGGGGCGATACCGACAGGAGCCTTTTTAAGAAAACTTATTGTGAGAAGTATCCAGGTATTGTGTCAATCATTTATTTCTGAAATACATAAATAAGATAAGGTGCATTTGATGATATAAGTGTTGCGTAACTGTCAACTAAACAGAATGCGCCTCTTTGGCAGAGAAGACGCATTTTCCTGGACGTCCGACTGCACAAGGTACTCCCCTCAAAAAAGTGTTCGATAGTAAGCCAGATTCTCTACTTTAGGTTCGTGAATAACTGATTAGTTTTTAGAAAACCACACAACTCTATATGAACATTTCTTACTATGAACTATATGATTCACTTTTTATGAAGGACAATATAAACTGAAGAGCCATTACATTATGACCACTTACTCAATAATGTGTTGGGCCTCCTTTGGCCTCTTCAAAACAGCTGCAACTCGCCTGGGCATGGCTGTCACGATTTCATCTTAAGACAGGTTGTACCCAATATTCAAGCAGCGGCCACACAAAGTCGAGATATTGGAACATGATGGTGCTTGATCCCAGAGCTGCCGTGGAGAGGGGAGCAGCTGTTTTCCTGGAAGACGGCGTAACCTGACACGATCATCTACGTGATGAAGAAGAAACCGGGATTCATCCTACCGTCAACTCTCTTCTTCATAATCTTGGTCCAGTCTCGATGTTCCCTGCCCACTCTAGGAGTAGTTGACAATGACGCCTGGTGAGCAGAGGCACACGAGTGGAAAGTCTGCTTCGCAGTCCATACCCAACAGTATCCGCTGAATCGTGTGTTCCGTAACACTTGTACTTGGATCTGAAATCCATTGGGCTGTCAGCTGTCTGCCGCCGATTTTGCTGTGCTATGCGGGACAGTATCCGGCGTCCTTTTTCTTTGATGATGCGTGGAGGCCCAACATCTTGGCGATTATTGCACGTTTCACCGTCATTAATCCACTTTTTATAAATAGTAACTACGGCAGATCGTGAACAACCGATTGGCGGTGCAGTTTTGGAGAAGACTTTTTCGGAATCTCCGGGCCATTAGAATATCAAATTCGCGTAGATCAACAGCCTCTCCTATCTCTCACAAACGCAAGTGGATGAATGCTTCCTTACCTTCTCCAGCAACAGTTAAATACCGTCCCCACTTAATTACGTGCTCTCCATGTCCTCTAGGCGAGTTCATTGAAAATTCTGTGGGTGGTCTTAATGTAATGGCTATTCGGTGTACGTGAAACCGGCATAAAAAATTCGACTCGGGCATTTTTTTTGGAGGGCATGCAGAATTACGTATTTCATGAAGTTTGGAATTGAAACTAAATTAGCTGCATTTGAAGGCATTATAAATAGTTCACAGAGCGAATGATTCGAATCAAATATCGAATTTCTAGATTCTTCGGAAATATGCGCCCTTTTGATTAGAATCCATAACGCTATAAATGTAAATTTATTAGAAATGATTTTCTCTACGCGCAGTGAATGAGTAAACAAAACGTTTAAAGTTTGTTCTCAGTAATTAATCGCTCTGTTTTATGGAAACAGATTCTTATTTAAGACTTTTATGCTTTCGCTTAAAATATGTATAAATTAGAAACAAAATACCTTCATCCAAACTTGAATATTTTAATTTAAGATTCTATTTCTTTTTATTGATTTATTTGTTTTCCAGAAATGAGCACGGATGATTCGCAAACCTATGTTATCCTTTTGTACAAAATAATAATAATGCTTTTCTTTTTGTGTTAAAAAGCCTTTTTACGAAATAAAAATAGAATCTAGAGTTTCATGAAAAGTTTCAGTTGATTACCGCGTGCTTCATCGTTTTGGGGAATTAAAATAAATTCTCTTTTATAAAGTTAGGTAAAAATGAAACTCCCTTTTCTTCTTCCCAATTTATCTTTTGCATGTATTTTTCTAGTTTGAAAAGAAATCCACTGGGACAGTTTTTTCAGATCGTTTAACAGATATTCTTCTGCAAATTTACTGTTTATAATCAACTTGTCATTTCTCATTTTAGAAAACTCGAAATAACTTCTCGTATCCATTGATCGAAAGTTTCAAGATTGTTTTTATTGTTCTATTCCAACTGTAAATTGATCTTTGAAGTCGTTGTGCTTTTCTAACAATGAACAGAAAGATTAATATTTACTTGATACATTAAATAATGTAGATATGTGATATGTATTGTAAATATATACTATGTATTGTGCATGAAATAAACTATACACTCATTTTTTTTAATGCTTTAAAGGAATGTTTTCTGTTGGAGATTTGATTATCATCAATCCCATTACAAAAGGAATGATATGCTGTGGAAGAAGGTAATGTTATTTTTTAGTCACTTTTGTTGTCGATGTTCCTTATGCAGTTGTTGTTTGGTTGATTTTAAGCAATTTCATGTTAGGTATTTTAAGTATAAGAGGCGATTATTTATACCTTTGCAGTTCCAACTCAAATGTGCAGTCCAAGGATCAAAATAAATCGCCACAATCATGGCGAATATCTTGAGATTATCCCAAATAGCCGCAATGACCAACATCAAGTATAGCTGAGGATATTTAAAATTTAATCTCTAGAGTATTGATAAGAAATGATTATTTATAGCTTTGCAGTTCTAACTCAAATGTGTAGTTCATATTCTAAGGTTAAACATATGAGGTTCATATTCTAAGGTTACAATTGAATTCCAACATGCTTAGACGAAAAATGAATTTTATATATATATTGCATTATTGATGCAATTTATTTTTTTAAGAGGCGAAAAAATTGAACTGCAACTAAGAATTACCAAAAATTAAGATTTTGCAATGAGCTGATAGCTTTTGCTGATAGCTTATAAACATCCACAGGCCTTTTCGATGTAAGCTTCAGAATTTTATTTCGAGCTTTTCTCTATTTTCACTGTATTTTAAGTGTATTTCACTGTAGTTTTAACGTGTATATTTTGATCTCCCTTCGAAGTGTTTGTTTTACAAAAAGCTGTTCAGTTGAGGCAGTACAAATTTTGACTAAACGACCAGATCAAACTGCAAATTTTACTGAAGCACCGTCATACTGAACCATTTGAAACCAACTGAGCAAATTAGCAATTTTATTCGAGTCATGGTTCCTCCTAGTTTTATACATGATATCGAAAAAATCTAAAGTAGCGAGAATAAAGTTTTATTGGTATAAATGCCAATACATATTGAAAAAAAAAAATACAAAATTGAGTCAAAAAACTTCTGTCGGTTCTAAAAACTATCTTTAATCCCTCCTCTGAATTTACCCTGCAGCATCATTCTCACCTTGTTTTCATACGGTTACAGTACGGTCGAAGAAATTCTCCAACTTGAAATCATATACATACGGAACTTATAATGTCCGACTATTTGCTCTGATTCTGGAAAGGATCTTCAAAAATTTTAGAAAGCAAAGAATGTCTATTTGTCGCACAAGTGTAGCGTTACCACGGGCGCATCAAAGATATTTAAGAGTAAAAATAGTGAAATTTTTCAGGTTTTAAAGGAAACAAAGTTTCCTGAACAAAGTTGCCCCCTTCGACTCTACGCCTATGGTTCTAAGAAGACTTAAAATATTCTCTTTAAGCAGAACTTTAAAGTACTTCATTATTATTGATTCTAAAGTTTCTGTTTTCTATATTTTCTAAAAAGTTCGATAATTTTTTTTTTCTGTTATGCTTAGTGATGAAACTCTGAAACCTGGCGGATGCCGATTTGGCAGTTCCGAAATTTATGCCATTGGTGCGTATAATTTGTTGTTTTAGATTCATTTTTACGTTTTCAGTAAAATATCTTAGCCGCCCAGGTCGTGTCGGGGCTACAGAACCATTGTCTTACACCTCTAGTCAGGGTTCTATTCCGGGCTTGGGTTTGGAAGCTAACTTGTCCATCCCTTCATAGGGGTGATGTTCGCCATCCACATGGTATCCCCATCATAAAATGACCAATAATTCGAGCCTCAGTAGTGACGAATGTTTGATGAGAAAGTGCCCACCCTTGGGAAAAAAAAGAAAGTAAAATATTTCAGGATTTTAATAATAAAATCCTCATAATCCTTGTTTTAAAAAGTTCAGTTAAACTGCGAGAATAAAATGCTTAACATACACTGTTTTTCAAAATTAAGACAAAATCACAAAAGTTGCGATAACTTGCTCAAGAATAAACCAGTTTGTATGAAATTAGAATATGTTGTCAAATAAAATTGCTGAGTAAAGCTGCAATATGCAATTAGTGGCATGGCAACCAGAATAAGTATTTTGTTAGGAGCATAAATTGAATGTTTGTGGCCAAGCCTGCAATTTTTGCTGTGACTGTAAGGTAAGAAATCGGGAATAGCCAATTCATAACAATAGCCTCCATGCATCATTTGCCCAAAGAACTACAATGGAGAGCTATAGGGAGACTAAAGGCAGGTAAAAATCAAACGCAAGAAGCTAGATAGCTGAATGTCAGCCCTTCTCTGGCTCATACAGTGGCGGACAAAAAAACTGCATCACCTAGAAAAAAAAAACATTCTGTAATGTTAAGACATGATTTTGTGTACATAAAAATTCTTATTTGCTGGAAAGCAACGTATGAGGTAATTTCACATCCCGATTGCATCATGCATTGCTTCCCGCGTATTGCGTCATCCGAAAGATATAAAAAGCTCGCCAAAGGTGAGAAAACGTGCACTCGGTTTGTGTTTGGTTACAGTGAACGCATATCTCTTAATGTCTCCGTACGCGCAATTGACGATAAGAAGAAAAGCGGTTGCAATTGCTTTAGCTAAAGAAGAATATTCTACACTTGTGATTGCTAAAAAAATAAGTTGTAATCAATCTATTGTTTCGAGAGTGCTTAAATTGGAACGTGAAACTGGCGATGTTCAAAGAAGAGCTGGATCAGGAAGAAAGAAGGTAACCTCAAAGTGTCAGGATCGATATTTGAAACGGATATCTGTCAAAAATCGTCATGCAAGTGCTCCTGACTTAAAAGTTCAATTTGAGAATACAGTTAGTGTAAGCGCACTAACTGTACAAAGACGGCTTGCTGAATGTGGTCTGCTTGCCTATCGGCCGAAGAAAAGCCGTTACTTACAAAGAAAATGAAGCAGAAGCGACTTTCATGGGCAAAACAACATGTTTCATGGACAGCGGATTCGGATCTGATACGGATTTGATGGTAAGCGGTATGTTCGGCGACGAAAGAACGAAGCATTTCATCCAGATTGCATATCCCCTACTGTGAAATTCCCCGCGGGCCAAATGATCTGGGGAAGCATATCAAGCAAAAGGGTTGGACGTCTCAAATTTATTACAGGAACTGTAAATGCCTCAATTTACAGTGGCATCTTGGACAAGTGCTTAAAACCGGTTATTCGGGATCATTTTAAAGGAGCAAGACATGCACCCTGTCATACAGCGAAATCGGTAAGTGGAATTTCATTTTTTCCTGCACAATTTTTTGCTCATACCCACAACAAAACCGAAATTTAAACAAAATATTTCCCTCATTTAGGTGCAGACCTATTTAAAAACATGTGGTATTAAAGTTTTGGACTGGCCGGGGAATAGTCCCGACCTTAATCCTCTTGAAAATTGTTGGCACATAATGGGTAAAAAAATTGCGGAAAAGAAGCCATCTACTAAGCTTACACTCCAGGAAGCTATTATTAGGGTTTGGCATCATGAACTTGGCCAGGATTACATTCAACGTTTGATATCATCTATGCCGGACCGCTGTAAGTCTGTAATCGCGGCTCGTGGTTTATCAACAAAGTATTGAAGTGATCTTTTGCATATAATCCGATCTTACAACCTGTAATATGACGGCTATTATGTAAACTTTACACTATCCGAAGTATTTTGTGTTTCCGTTACTGTGTTCCACGAAGTTTTGGTTGCATACAGCGTTTTTCACCTTTTTTCAGTTTTTAGAGTAATAAAGTGCTTTACTTATTCATCCTAATTATAAGTATATCACATAAAGCCCACTACTTCATTCTATTGTAACAGCATCATATTCATACCAAACATATACATAAAACACATGCACAGTTTTCCTCTTTTTGACAGATGATGCAGTTTTTTTGTCCGCCACTGTAGATTCTGGCAACAATTTCAACTACAGATTCGGCATCCAGAGGTTCAGCCAAGGACGACCAGCGCCCATGACCAATATTTCTCAACGTACGAATGAAAGAATAGTCATACGAAGAAAGAAATTGCACCCGCAGATCAACTCTGATCCTCCCTTGCTGCAGCCCAGGAAAGTTAGTGTCAACGTCAACCTTCCGTAGAAGGCTTCATGAAGGTGGTTTGTGCATTAGGAGGGCAGCCATTTGCGTGCCACTCGCATCACGTACAAAAAGAAACGTTTGAGGTGGGTACATGAACATGTCCACTCAGTGGTGGATTAATGCAAGTTTGTCGGGGGGGGCGGTTAGTTCGTCGGTGGGGGTGGTTAGTTTATCGGTGGGGACGGTTAGTTAGAAGATTGACATCTACATCCATTTTATGGAAGTAAAATAGGATCTTTACATTAATTTTTTTTATTACGGGGGGGCTGTCGCCCCCCTTTAATTCGCCCCTGTGTCCACTAGACAGCTGATCAGTAGAGGGCTGTTCTCCTTACGGATGAGTCCAGATTTAGCCTCCAAAGCGATAGTAGGTATTGTCTGTTTTGGAAAGTCGTTATTATCATTTTAAGTGGTTACCATCCATGAAATGTAGATGAAAGATATGCATACGCAGGAGACAGTGTCTGTGTTTGAGGTATGACCTCTCTTTGAGTGGACGTACAGACTTCCAAGTCCTTCCATGCGGACCGGTTAATGCTCAAGTCTATGGAGATGACATCCTTGATGCTTATGTGCCCCCTCATGCAGGAGCAATAGGTGATGATTTCTCGCTTTAGAACGACAATGCTAGACCACACAGGGCTCGAATCTTGGATGATTATCTTCAGCAGCAAAGAGTTCTTCACATGGAATAACCAATTCCATCACTGGACCTAAATCCTTTGGAGATGTTTGGGATGCTTTAGGCAAACGTTCTACTGCTCTCAATCCTCCACCTCTCTCCTCTTACGCTTGCAACTGCTTTGCAAGAACAATGGCTCTCACTTCCAACGGAACTGATAGACCGCACACATCACTGATAGACCGCACTTACTCATCAAGCATTCGCCATTACAAGGGCCAGAATCACTGGCCATTTTATTATTGGAGCACGCAGTGGGCGGCCAGAGTTACCCGCTATGAAGGGACGGACAAGTTAACACCCATTCCCAAGCCGGGATTCAAACCTGTATCCAAGGCGTGATAGGATGGATATTTTAGCCACTATACCACTGGGTGGCGGTAAGAGATCACTGTAATGATGAAATCGCATCTATGAAAGTATTTTAACAGGAAAACAATGATTACTCAGTAACATTGCATAAGTGAAAAGCTTAACTCAAATATCTAAATAATGCAAGTTTTTTCTCACTTTCAACAGTGGACAACTTTTGCGAGATTGCCGACAGCATCTGCGTCTCTCAATACAGCAAAGATAAAATGGAACGAGCTGTCTTATTTCTAAAAATGAATAAAGGTTATAACTTCAACGGAGACCTTCTTGAAAGACTGAAAGAGGCTATCTCCAAAGAACTTTCTGTCAGACATGTGCCAGAAGTAATTCTAGAGACACACGACATTCCGGTGAGTTAAAATCTATCTTACTACCTATCTCACATGTCTCGCAGTGGCCTAGTCACTAAACTATACGTTCCCGCAAGAACATGGAAAGTAAAGCAAAACCGGCTTGATTAGTGCTTGGAAGGGTGAAAACCTCTCCCGGCTGGACTTCTGTGGGACCGCATATCCTAATAGGAGTTAGAGATGAGACGGGCTCCGCCCGAGCCCGAAAGCCCGAGCCCGAGTCGGGCCCGGGCTCGGGCTCTGTAATTCACGATTACGTTCGGGCTCGGGCGGGCTCGGGCTCGTGAAAAATTTCTCCTTTGTTGAACATACTCCTTGAAACAGATTTTAAAAAGTGATTCATGGGATAAATAGACGCACTTATTTAAAAAAATAGCGGCACGGGAGACTAGAAGGTGTGTGAAGCTCCAAAATTTATTGTATCCTATTAATGAAGTAGTTAATTTTATTTGTCTTTAGCTGACATTTCGGGCTCGGGCTCCAACTTTAATAATATTGCTCGGGCTCGGGCGGGCTCGGATTAAAAGTCTTCGCGCTCGGGCGGGCTCGGGCTTCAAAAAATGAGCCCGAACTCATCTCTAATAGGAGTCCCTAATAGGAATCACTTTATCCCTTGCCAGACAATTTTCCATCGTGGCAAACCCCCGCCAGACAATCTCAAAGTCATGGAAAACTGTTGTGTTTGTAAACTCCCGCGACGAAGTACGTCAAGCTGTCACAAAGTGCTAAGCACATTTTATACTGCTACTTCTGAACTTTCTTACGCGCGAACTTTCTTGCAGCGCGCTCGTAATAGAATTACGTTTTTCAAGACTTTGAGATTGTCTGGCGGCGGTTTGCCACGATGGAAAAGTGTCTGGCAAGGGATAAAGTGATTTCTAGTACTGCGAAGAAGAACATATAAAAAAATGAAGCTTTATGAAATGACGAAATTTTCGGCAATTTTATACACCTTTACCACCTGTTACCTGCCAAAGCCACGGTCATCCAAACTTTATAGTGGCCGATTGTTCCTACCTCTGTTGGGGGGTATGCGCAGAGAAAGTTTCAGCTTTTATACTATGACGAAGGTCTGGCGGTCGCTGCCTCTTGCTCTATATTGGCAGGTAGGCACCTTAGTCTCCCTCACCCCAGCTTCCATATTTTTATGATACGTGCTGGTATAATGCAGAAGTGCTTCATGGCTAAATATTGTATCTTTCTTTGACAGGACAGTTGAGTTGTCCTCCCCTCACCATGGCCGCCCATACCAGTGATATCTTTAAAAGGTAAACTTGAGTTAACGACTAAAAAATTTATGACTCCTTCAGGGTTTCATACAAAGAAAAAATCTTTAGTTAGGCGCTTTTGTATTCTCTATTAAAATTAGAGGAAGACTATGAAGAGGAATGCCTCTTTACAATGTCTTTTATACATTCTTCTTTTTTAGCAACTAAGAAATAACAGTATATTATTATGAATAGCGTGGCTATATTTTTCTTATTTATGTAAGGGCTTGTATTAATTATCAAAAAGATATAAAGTATTAAAGTTAAACTTCATATAGAGCTTACAATCTTACTTTTTCCTACTTTTCCCTATCGAAATCAATTTTTAGTTTAATGAAATATTAATCCCGCGCGATCAACAAATCTCAATCCCGCAATCCCTCTAAGTGAAAAACAGTGCGGGATTGCATTACCTAGGTCCAATGTCCTCCATGTCGAAACGATACCTCTGGGGGTGTCGATTTCAGGTGCTTGGTCTCTTATCTGGAGCTGGCTCAAAATCAGGAGACCACTTATAGGGAGCAATGTTGTTGGAGAGGCCTAAAAGGTGCCTTCATAATGAAATGACCAACATCTGCTGCCCTCGTTGTGGCTGAACCTCAAATAGCCGCTGACCTGGCCATTAGAAGAAAAAAAAACTATCTGCATCTCTCGCACCCCCTCCCCCTTCTCTCTGTATATATACAGTTGTCGCTAGTTTATCGTGTTAATCTGTCCCAGAGTCTACCACTTAAGTGAATTTTCACGAATTCTTTATTTAGAAATCCAATATTTCCGTAGCTGGGAATAAAAAAACTGTTTGCGACCAAAAATACATTTTAAAAGCAATATTAGTTTCAAGATATGAATTATACACATATTCGACATTACAAATACATACAGGGTGCAAATAGACGGGGGGACGGGACGGGGGAATGCCGGGGATCGTCTCCGGCTGAAGAATGCAATTTCCCTGCAAGAGAAACATTAATGGATTCCTGCCAGGTATGCTATTTATCCCCTGCTGGAGAAATGTAAATTAATTTCTGTCCCTACAAGTTCAACAGTATCTAACGATTTTAAGTATTGAGAATAGAAATTCCTCTTTTGTTTACTAGACAAAGGAGCGAGTCACAAACATCCTTTTGAAATAGATATACACATGCTTGATGCCACTTCTCATACCGTAACTGGGTCAGATTTCAAAGGCAGACTGCGAAAGGAACGAACAAGCTCTGCTCTACCGCAAGCCGAATTTGAGAGGGTAGACGTGGAATTAACATCGGTGGTTTTTGTTTGAATTTAAGTCACTTCTCAGACATAGTTGGCGACTAAATTTGTCATGTAATACCTAATATATTGTGTGAGTAGTGCACCTTTTTCTTACTTTCTTTCCTTTTTTTTTTCCTTTTCAAATGTCCCCTCCTGGAGAATGTTTTTTCTAAAATGTCCCGCCACTGCAGAAAATGCTCAATTCGCCCCCTGAATATATATTATCTAAATAATAAACGTCTTGTCTCTGACGATTCCGGGATCGACTCCGGTGCATATGTCGCCATGTTGAAATATTGATAAAAACGACATTTTTATCTCTAACAAAATCGCAAAAAATTTTTGTAACCGAAAGATCTCTAAAAAATTAACCTTTTTTTTAACTTGCAGCTACTTTCAACACTAAATATCTAGCGAGATATCACGCCTTGAAAAAGTAAACAGAGAAGCGAAGCAAACGATTCATTCCTTGATTCTTTAAAAAAAAATCACGGAACATAACCTCTCGCGTAGATCAATGAGAGTAAAAGCGCAACAGATTGTTTTGGAACTTATAGTGTTTCCAAAATCAAGAAAAAAAATGTAAAATATTAATTCGAAAAAATAATAATCCAAAAATCAGTAATTACCTAAAATAATAATATGTATGTTGTAATATTCAAAAATATTTTCAAAATTGAATCATTCCATGCTAACTATATTTTAAAAGTAATAATTAGAGAGAGTAATTGGATTATAATAAACTAACAATGTAATATTACTATTTACAACATTTATAATGATAATAAGAGGTAGAGAATTTTCGTTTTTACGAAATAAATGCGAAATTTTTTTATTTTTGTGAATAAGTGCAAAATATAGCTTTTTTTTTCTTTAAGAAAGAAAATTACTCTTAACTTTTAAAGAATCATTCAGGAATCAAATAAGCTTCATATCTGAGCTGTGTCCGAAATTAATGAGCTGATTAACGAATAAGATTCAAGTTACCCGTTTGCTCATCATTTGAGGAACACATTAGAAAGCTTGAAAGCAACGCTTGAATAAAAAAATTAAGGGACTTGGATCTAAACACAATTCTAAAAAACGCACCTGAAAAAACTTTCAATAAATTTTGCGCATGAAGCTAAATACAACAAATAAAGCCTATTTTGAGATTAGTCCTTTTTTTTTTTCTCATCTGTACCTACAATTTAAGATGACTTTAAATCAAATTATATTCCTCGAAAGCTTTTTAAAAATTCCTTTCTTAAGAGCACTTCCTCAAAACCAGCTCATTAAAGAGTACACCCGTTCTTTCATCGTCTAATGTTACAATCAATAAACAGAAATGAAGATCCCTATGTTAAGGACATATTGCGTGTTAATAAGTGTTCTTTTCTAACCTTTGTTAAAGCAGCTTTAACGAAAAAAGCTTCTTTAGTAATTAAAATGTAGTCGTTACGGACAGAAAAACGACTGTAAAATAGTTGAATGTTAAAACTAAAACAATGTGGCTTTTACTTAACATCGAATATAAATTTCAAATGCATAAAAAATGTTTTATAAGAAAATAAATTATTAATCCTAACTAATATTATAAATGCGAAAGTGAGTTTGTTTGTTTGTTTGTTTATGACGCTTTCACGCCTAAACCGCTGAATAAATTATGATGAATTTTGGTTTTAGATATAGATGGGACCCTGGAGTAGGTTATAGGCTACTTAGAATTTTAGATTTTTAATTACTTTTTTAATTATTAATTAAAAACCGTTTTTACGTTGCCATGCTTGGCGAGTTTCGCCCGTATCAAGTGATTCATGCTTTGAGCTAACAAGAATGCTATTACTTCAATGAAGAAGCACGTGCATCTGAAAAACATTAAATAATACGGAAATTATCGCAGTTTTATGCCAAATCTATCTATCTATAATAATAAAAATGAATGTTCTCCAGACAAATCTACAGAAAGCAGAGCTTTGAAAATTTGAGCATGACTGGGAAAATGACTTCGGACCCGTGTTGTACGGGTCCTGAGCTATACTACACCTGGAGTACGGACTCCGCTTATAATCGTTGGAAAAATTATTTGCACTCTTCAGAAACACAATGATTTTCAATGTTGCCATTCAAAAGTTATATTAATTAGGAGCTAAAGCATAATAAAATCAGAACATCTGTTTCAGCTGTATTTTTAATAATGTAAAACCTATTGGACCCCCTACGAATTTGCCACCCATTGCGATTTTTCATAATTTGACGACTTGCGTACATGTAAAGTTAATAAAAGCTACGGAACAGATAGGATAGCTTGCCACCAATGGCGAATTTTCATTATTTGGCGATTTACACATGCTCACAACCTATAATTACTGTTCATGTAAGGTTACCGGAAGACCGTTATCCATATTTTCATTTACATAATCGTTTGCAGATTAGCGTACTTAGCAATACGAATTATACCATCTCGTCGCGCTAGCAAATATCCAAAGTGTACTGTAACTGCTATAATGGCATAGTTAACTCCGCCAAATATTTCTACTGGTAGCAAATAATCCAGCTGGACGAGAACCGGCTTTAAAATAATCTGCATTTTAATTATTTTTCATTTTCAAGATATTAGTTATTCTGTTTTGGAAAAACGAATAATCGCTAATTCTAAACTCCTGTTGTCTAAGCGAACTTACAATTTGAAAATTGTCAAGTTTGTGTAACACACTTTGAGTTACTTATTTGATATAGTTTTTACTTTGGCGTAAAATGGGCGTAATTCTAACTCATGTTTGTAAATTTCACGCGATTCTAGATACTTGGAAACGCTTTGTTGCAAAGGAATGAATGATTTTATGCCAAATCTGGCAACCGTTCGGTTTATTTTTTCAGTTTTTTATTAATATCTTCTAAAATAATTCGATTTTCGAAATTTAAATCAGCTTAGCAGGTTCCTCGGAATTTTTCGAATCTGTGGGCACCTTAGTCGAAACTCAAATCCCCACGGTTTAGGAGGAGATAAGCTGACAAGCTTTTGACAGCGGCGGTGACAGCGGCCTTTACTTTTTTTTAGAATAGAGGGAAACCGATTTTAAAACTTTTTCACTGATTGAAAGTTACACTATTCCTGAGTATTATTGTTTGTTTGTTTGTGGATTAAGACCGATTGACTGCACTAGGGTCCTAGGCCTATATGGGTTATTCCTCTGTGGGGAACTTTCTAAGGGATCCTAGCGCGTATTTTTGCGAGGTTTTGGAAAAAAAAACACGGAAAACTGCGAGCGGCTAGGTCGACAGGTGCGACCGGGGTTTGAACCCGGCACCTCCCGCATTCCAGTTTTGAGAGCAGAACCTCCTAGACACTGGTGGGACCCTGAGTGTTATAGGCTACCTTTTATGCATATATCACAAATAGTTCTTTTACAGGGATACTCATAAGAATTACATTACGCTCTATGTGTATCTCTGTAAGTACTGAACTGATTCCAAAACTTTTTTCACTGATAGTAAGCTACACTATTCTTGAGTATTATAGGCTAAAATTCATGCATGTAGCGTAAATAGTTCCTTTACAGGAACACTCAAAATAATTCTAATACGTTACGCTCTCTAGGTATCTCTGTAACTATAGAAATGATTCCAAAACTTTTTCGCTAATAGAAAGCAGTACTATTCCTGATTAACATAGGCTAAAATTCATGCATATGCATAAATATTTCTTTTACAAGAACACCAAAAACAGTTCTCAAATACTGTCACAACTGTCTGTATTCGCCAAATGCCTGAAAAAAATCTAAATTTAGTAATTCTGCATACTCCCTTATTTTAAATGAAGTATACTACCATGCATTATACTTCATTTGAAACAAGTAAAAAGGCAAATAATATTTAAATGCAGTTTCTTTAGTCGCAAACATATTTGCTAGTCACACATGCTTCGTTTCTCTCTGGACCTAATTCTAAAGCCGACGCTTACGAAGTCGCGGGTATCCGCTAGTAAACATATAAAAATGATAGGAACTTGTAGGAGAGTACGGAGGAGCTATAATGGAACGTAAGACCTTGAGTGGATTTTTACGGATCTTTTCTTTTTTGTAGCTTAGCGATATTCCCAAGTTAATTTTCTGTTACAATACCTTTGAAAAAAGGAAAAGAGATATTAAATAGAAATGTTTTAGCGTTTTCTTGCTATCTTGATTGTTTACCGATTTTCGACATCGACAACTCTCTCCTAGAAAGAGACTTACAAGACTTCAGGGAGTCAGCTTAGATTGAGAGCAGAGGCGTA
>JAWZYV010017089.1:0-119581 GCA_038373885.1 Cheiracanthium punctorium | reverse complement strand
TTTACGAATTTTTATGTAAAGAAGGATTTTGAATTCAATAAAAGCTGTTTCAAGATTTCGGTATGATATCTTCCGCTATGGTTGTCTGGGAAACAGTAACAATGAATAAAATTGCCATTTGAAAAACATAAATAAAATGACTTTAAAATAACTGAGTTTCCACATGTGAAATCTACGTCATTTTGATCTAACGAGATTAAAACCCCTTTCGAAACTCAATCAAAATAACGGGCTCACAAACAAAACATACGCCACGCACGAAATTATTCCCTATTTTATATTACGTTGCCAGAAAAAGAATTGAATGCTGTTTTTTCAAAGATGAATTATCCAACATTATTTTCGATATAATTTTTAAACGGGACACGTTTTCGAATCGCAGGAAATATTTACGTGCTAAATACGGCAATCTAACAAGAATTATGCATAAAAATGTATGGAGAGCTGTTTTAATGGCAGCCAGAAAGTGAAATGGTTATTGTTTGTACTAATGCCTAAATTTCAAAGAATCACCAAAGAATAAAAAACTACATTAGTTGCAAATATCAAAACCGTTTCTTTAAATTAAACATTAAAGATGGAAAAACGAAAATATATTGGTATCAGTAAAGGATACTAAAGTAATAGTTATTAGATATGTTAGGGCAATATTGATCAAAGCACAATACACCGCGTTAATAAATATTTCGTGAAACTATTCGTTTCATTTCGTTTTTCAACAGCCATCTTGCATCACAGCTAACTAAACATTAAATAATTCTACGTCACGTTAATATATCCCGCGGTAATTTCAACAGAAAATTCTGTACCTGAACTTTTTTTTTTCTTGGAGATTCTGTTTTGTCACAAATATAGTTATGATCACATTTTAAGAAAATGTTCTCTTCTTGCCTTGCGAAGAGCGGGTACACACAACTATTTAATTATAAAATAAAACGGTTCTTCACATCATGTAGTATCTAAGGTATTAATGGTATAACCTAAATCTAAAAAAGAGTATGATGTAGAAATGAGACATTTAAAAAGTTAGAAATTTTTAGGAACCGTCACGCTTTTCTTTTTCTGGTCGCCAATGACACCGACATAGTTTTTTGTTTCATAATATAAACAATGTTCTCAGATCAGTATTTATACTTACTTTACGAATAACTAATGAGTAACTTTACGTAAAGAGTCAAATCATGTTGTTTATTTTTAGATTCCACATTACTGGAATCAATTCGAATTATACATGTAAGAAAAAGTTTTGTTCCCTACCGTGCGGAGAACGGGTACGCAGCTAGTCTTATCTTATCTTATATATAATAAAATCCGAGAGTAAACATTGTATGTAGCTAGGTTTGTAGGTAGATTTGTGACCTCCGATCAAAGCACATATACGCTTTGCCTCCGATCTTCTTGCGCGCGTCTCTGGATCACATTGCGCCGAGACGGTTGGTCGCAGACCTACCGAATTTTGCATACGGCTTCACTAGGACAGATACTAACACGCCTCGGAGCGATTTTTTCGAAATTCGAATTAGAAAATGTTTTATTTTATGTTTTGTCCGATTTTTAGCGATTTTTCTTGCATAATACGTAATAACGCCGGTCATTGCACTCGCAATAAAACGATATTTGCATCATCGGATAGAGGAGAAAATTTTCTTTCGAAAACAGTTTGTTTTGACTATGTAACATATTTTGCCGATTTTTGGGAATTTTTAAAAAGAATTTCTCTTTTGACGACGTTTGCGTAAAAGTAATTTTAAAACTGTTGCATCTTTCATTCTATCTGTCATAACTTTTTTATATTTCGGCGAAAGACGGAGCATATATTTCGCTCACTTTTAAAAGAAGAACGGAGGAAAAATATAAATTAGGAGATTTTTTACGAATTTTTATGTAAAGAAGGATTTTGAATTTAATAAAAGCTGTTTCAAGATTTCGGTATGATATCTTCCGCTATGGTTGTCTGGGAAACAGTAACAATGAATAAAATTGCCATTTGAAAAACATAAATAAAATGACTTTAAAATAACTGAGTTTCCACATGTTAGATCAAAATGACTTAGATTTCACGAGATTAAAACCCCTTTCGAAACTCAATCAAAATTACGGGCTCACAAACAAAACATACGCCACGCACGAAATTATTCCCTATTTTATAATACGTTGCCAGAAAAAGAATTGAATGCTGTGTTTTCAACGATGAATTATCCAGCATTATTTTCGATATAATTTTTAAACGGGACACGTTTTCGAATCGCAGGAAATATTTTACGTGCTAAATACGCCAATCTGACAAGAGTTATGCATAAGAATGTATGGAGAGCTGTTTTAATGGCAGCCAGAAAGTGAAATGATTATCGTTTATACTAATGCGTAAATTGCAAAGAATCACCAAAGAATAAAAAACTACATTAGTGGCAAATATCTAAACCGTTTCTTTAAATTAAACATTAAAGATGGAAAAACGAAAATATATTGGTATATCAGTAAAGGATACTCTTTGTAATAGTTATTAGATATGCTAGGGCAATATTGATCAAAGCACAATATACCGCGTTAATAAATATTTCGTGAAACTATTCGTTTCTTTTAGTTTTTCAACAGCCATCTTACATCACAGCTAACTAAACATTAAATAATTCTACGTCGCGTTAATATATCCCGCGGTAATTTCAACAGAAAATTCTGTACCTGAACTTTTTTTTTCTTGGAGATTCTGTTTGTCACAAGTAGTTATGATAACATTTTAGGAAAATGTTCTCTTCTTGCCTTGCGAAGAGCGGGTACACACAACTATTTAATTATAAAAAAAAACGGTTCTTCACATCATGTAGTATCTAAGGTATTAATGGCATAACTTAAATCTAAAAAAGAGTATGATGTAGAAATGAGACATTTTGAAAGTTAGAAATTTTTAGGAACCGTCACGCTTTTCTTTTTCTGATCGCCAATGACACCGACATAGTTTTTTGTTTCATAATATTAACAATGTTCTCAGATCAGTATTTATACTAACTTTACGAATAACTAATGAGTAACTTTACGCCAAGGACACCGACATAGTTTTTTGTTTCATAATATTAACAATGTTCTCAGATCAGTATTTATACTAACTTTACGAATAACTAATGAGTAACTTTACGCCAAGAGTCAAATCATGTTGTTTATTTTTAGATTCCACATTACTGGAATCAATTCGAATTATACATGCAAGAAAAAGTTTTGCTCCCTACCGTGCGGAGAACGGGTACGCAGCTAGTATATAATAAAATCTGAGAGTAAACATTGTATGTAGCTATGTAGGTAGGTAAGTTTGTGACCACCTTTCTTCTTGTGCGCGTCTCTCGATCGCATTGCGCCGAGACGGTGGGTCGCAGACCTACCGAATTTTGCATACGGCTTCACTAGGACAGATCCTAACATGCCTCGGAGCGATTTTTTCGAAATTCGAAATAGAAAATATTTTATTTTATGTTTTGTCCGATTTTTAGCGATTTTTCTCGCTTAATACGTAATAACGCCGGTAATTACACTCGCAAGAAAACGAAATTTACATCATCGGATAGAGGAGAAAATTTTTTTTTAAAAATTGTTTGTTCGAACTGTGTAACATAATTTTCAGATTTTTGGGAATTTTTCAAATAAAATTAAATTTGAGGCTGACTTTCGTAAAATATTTTTAAAATTGCTGCATCTTGAATTCTATCCGTCATAACTTTTTTATATTTTGTCAAATGACGGAGCATACATTTCGCCCTCTTTTAAAAGAAAAACCAGAGGAAAATATAAATTAGGAGATATTTTACGAATTTTTAAGTAAAGAAGGATTTTCATTCCAATCGCAGCAGCTTAAAATTTTCCGTATGATATCTTGCGGTTTGGTTGTCTTGGAGACAGTAACAATGATTAAAATTGCCAGTTGAAAAAAAATAAAATAAAGTTATTTAAAAATAACCGATTTTTCACATGTGAAATGTGCGCCACTTTCACGTCATGAGTTTAAAACCCCTTTCGAAACTCAATCGCAGAATAACGGACTCACCAGCAAAACATACGCCGAGCATGTGAAATAATTCTATATTTTACTTTACGTTGCCAGAAAAATAATTGAATGCTGTTTTTTCACAAGTGAATTATCCAGCATTATTTTCAATTGAGATTTTAAACGGTTCACGTTTTCGAATAGCAGGAATTGCGGTGTTAAACAGGGCCTGTTTATGACCAACAGGGGCCCCGGGCATTGTTGAATTTGGGGCCCCCGTCTATAAAATTTGTTTTATTTTTCTCATTCATAATTTTTTTTATAAAAAACAGAACAACATTTGAATTTGGGGGCCATTTCGAGCCGGGGACCCCTGGGCAATGTCCCCATTTGCCCGTGCGATAATAGGGCCCTGGTGCTAAATACGCCAATCTGACAAGAATTATGAGTAAAAATTCATGGAGAGCATATTTAGTGGCAACCATAAAGGGAAATGATTATCGTTTATGCTAATGCATAAATTGCAAAGAATCACCAAAGTGTAATAGACTACATTCGTGGCAAATATCTAGACCGTTTCTTTAAATTAAGCATTAACGGTTGCAAAACGAAAATATATTGTATGGGTATCAGAAAAAGATACTATAATTAATAGTAATTAGATATGATAAGGCAATATTGATCAAAGCACAATATACCGCATTAATAAATATTTCGTGAAACTGTCTTCTATTCATTTTTCAACAGCCGTATTACATCACAGCTAACAAAACATTAAGTAATTCTACGTCGCGTTAATATATCCCGCGGTAGTTTCAACAGAAAAGACTGTAACACAACTTTTTTCTTGGAGATTCTGTTTTGTCACAAGTAGCATTTCAGGAAAATGTTCTCTTCTTGCCTTGCGAAGAGCGGATACACAACTATTTAATTATAAAATAAAACGGTTCTCCACAGCAAGTAGTATCTAAGTTATTAATAACATAACTTAAATCTAAAAAAGAGTATGATGCAGAAATGAGACATTTTGAAAATTAGGAATTTTCACTGCAAACCGTCACGCTTTTCTTTTCTGATCGCGAATGACACCGACATAGTTTTTTGCCTCATAATATTAACAATGGTCTCAGGTCAGTACTTATACTAACTTTACGAATAATTAATGAGTAACTTTACGCCAAGAGTCAAATCATTCTGCTTATTTTTAGATTCCACATCACTGGAATCAATTCGAACTATACATGTAAGAAAAAGTTTCGTTCGCTACCGTGTGGAGAACGGGCACGCAGCTAGTATATAATAAAATCCGAGAGTAAACATTGTATGTAGCTATGTAGGTAAGTTTCTGACCACCGTTCTTCTTGCGCGCGTCTCTCGCTCGCATTGCGCCGAGACGGTGGGTCGCAGACCTACCGAATTTTGCATACGGCTTCACTAGAACAGATCCTAACATGCCTCGGAGTGATTTTTTCGAAATTCGAAATAGAAAATGTTTTATTTTATGTTTTGTCCGGTTTTTAGCGATTTTTCTCGCTTAATACGTAATAACGCCGGTAATTACACTCGCAAGAAAACGAAATTTACATCATCGGATAGAGGAGAAAATTTTCTTTTAAAAATTGTTTGTTTGGACTGTGTAACATAATTTATCAGATTTTTGGGAATTTTTCAAATAAAATTAAATTTGACGCTGACTTTCGTAAAATATTTTTAAAATTGCTGCATCTTGAATTCTATCCGTCATAACATTTTTATATTTTGTCAAATGACGGAGCATACATTTCGCCCTCTTTTAAAAGAAAAACCAGTGGAAAATATAAATTAGGAGATTTTTTACGAATTTTTAAGTAGAACAGATCCTAATAAGTATACAGATATAAGGATACAGTATCTGAACAGATAATAAATCTGACAAGAATTATTTTCATATCAATACCAGCAGCTTAAAATTTTCGGTATGATATCTTGCGTTTTGGTTGTCTTGGAGACAGTAACAATTATTAAAATTGCCAGTTGAAAAAAATAAATAAAATTCTTTTAAATAACTGAGTTTTCACATGTGGAAAGTGCGTGATTTTGATGTCATACGTTTAAAACCTCTTTCGAAACTCAATCAGAATAACGGACTCACAAGCAAAACATACGCCACGCATGAAATAATTCTATATTTTACTTTACGTTGCCAGATAAATAATTGAATGCTGTTTTTTCACCAGTGAATTATCCAGCATTATTTTCGATTGAGATTTTAAACGGGTCACGTTTTCGAATAGCAGGAAATATATTGCGGTATTAAACAGGGCCTGATTATGACCAACAGGGGGCCCCGGGCATTGATGAATTCTGGGGGCCCCCGTGTATGAAATTTGTTTTATTTTTCATAAATTTTTTTGTAAAAAAAGGACAACATTTGGAATTGGGGGCCATTTCGAGCCGGAGGCCCCATGGCAAAGTCCCGATTTGCCCATGATATAATAGGGCACTGGTGCTAAATACAAAAATCTGACAAGAATTATGCGTAAAAATTTATGGAGAGCTGATTTAGTGGCAACCATAAACTGAATTGATTATCGTTTATGCTGATGCGTAAATTGCAAAGAATCACCAAAGCCTAAAATCGTGCCGAATATCTAAACAGTTTCTTTAAATTAAGCATTAACTGTTGCAAAACGACAGTATATTGTATTGGTATCGGTAAAAGATAGTATAATTAATAGTATGTAGATATGCTAAGGCAATATTGATCAAAGCACAATATACCGCATTGATAAATATTTCGTGAAACTAAGCCTTCTATTCATTCTTCAACAACCGTCTTACATCACAGCTAACAAAATAGTAAGTAAGTCTAATAGTTGCGTTAATATATCCCGCGGTAGCAGGGGCGTAGCCACGGGGGGGGGGGGGTTAGGGGGGTCATAACCCCCCCCCATGAGAAATTTTTTGCCATACAAAATGCATATTCTTCACTACATTATCACACACACGCATACATATATATGAGTTGTAGTAGTCGTAACCCCCCCCCCATGAAAAATTTCTGGCTACGCCCCTGCGCGGTAGTTTCAACAGAAAAGACTGTAACAGAACTTTCTTTTTTCTTGGAGATTCTGTTTTCTCACAAGAGTTATGATCACATTTTTTAGGAAAATGTTCTCTTCTTGCCTTGCGAAGAGCGGGTACACAACTATTTAATTATAAAATAAAACGGTTCTCCACATCATGTAGTATCTAAGGTATTAATGGCATAACTTAAATCTAAAAAAGAGTATGATGCAGAAATGAGACATTTTGAATATTAGGAATTTTCACTGCGAACCGTCACGCTTTTCTTTTCTAATTGCGAATGACACCGACATAGTTTTTTGCGTCATAATATTAATGGTCTCAGGTCAGTACTTATACTAACTTTACAAATAACTAATGAGTAACTTTACGCCACGAGTCAAATCATTTTGCTTATTTTTTGATCCCAAATCACTGGAATCAATTCGAACTATACATGTAAGAAAAAGTTTCGTTCCCTACCGTGCGAAGAACGGGTACGCAGCTAGTACATGTATATTTTGTGAGTGCTGTTCCTCTTGAAATAGCTTGTTCTGGGGTTGAGCATTTATGATTTTTTCCCTGATGATTTGCGCTTTCACTCTCACTAGACAAATTATCATTTTTCGGAATTTTCATAAAATAATCACCTATATTACGACTCAATAACCGCTTTCTTGAGGCCATAATATTTGCATTTAAATTAAATTCTACACAGGAATGGGGCTAAATAGAGAACAAATGAATCACACTAGCGCTGCACCCGAAAAGAACGGCGAAGCGCCGAAAGCAGTTTCAATGGGTTAAGATTTTAAAGCCTGTTTAGAAAGGACTACAGTACTTCCAAAAAATTCTTCCACCATTCCTAAACATTTAAAATGGGCGTACTTTTGTAGAAACTGGAAATGCCCGAAAACTAGATAAGGGAAATTAGCCATAGTAGTAGTATTCTTTCATAATACCCCTGAAAAGAACTTTTTACAATGGTACAGGAGATAGCCACTTGGGATGCCTAATCGCCTAATGTCTATGCTACACTCCCCGATCCCCGCACTATGTACATCTATCATAAGGTATCCCGCATCAGGTACACATCAGTACAGAATCCGAGACGCACACCGCATAAGGCGCTCGCAAATACTGTTTATGCTTAACAGTGAATTATATGTATTGTTAGCTTTTTTTACGACTTTACAGGGGGTGAATGGACATCATCATTCAAACACTGTTCTTTCCACTTTCCATTAACCAACTTGCCATAACCTGTTCTAATGCTTCGGCAGGAGGAGGAGGGGGTGGGATGTTCAACTCCTTACCCTTGGTGTACGCCAATACATGACTTCCTTGCTACGTATACTAAGTATATAAGTTTTTGATGCACATCATTTGAACTAAAATCTATGAGCTTTTTCATTTGTTCCTGTAAAAGATTTATTAATGATTCATACGGTATTTTCGACGATGTATATTATTTTGTAAACTTTACTAGCATACTGTTAGGTTGAGCCTGTAGGTAATGTGCAGAAATTTGTATACAGCCCCAATGCAGATAAAAAGCCTTTATTAAGAAAGTGCGATTCCAGAAAAATCTGCAGGTGTTAAAAACCGTTCATTAGTGACCACCTGAAGGTCGACTAAAAACATGCGGTATTCTCAAAAGAATTTAGCACAAAAGTTGCGTCAGGAGTTTAATAAAAGCAAGTCTCAAAAATATACGGAATTGAACAGAATAAGGGATAATGTTGGAAGGAATGGAATTCATGCACGTGCAAAAGTCATTGATATCATAGAAAAGTGTACTTCAGCTAAATGTCAGGACAGGAAATTTATTAATAATTTTAAGCGTTGCGCTCGGAAGAGTTAAAAGAAATCTTGGTGAAAGTCGAACATACAAATTACATCTTTTGGCGTTCTTTGAAAAGAGTGGGAAAAACGAATGTTCGCTAGCTAGAAATCATTTTTGTGTATCGCGGGACGCCTTGCAGTTTTACAATAGAGTAACCGCGAAAGAGGGGGAATCATTGAATGCATATGACCTGGTGTGGTCAGGGCGCAATTTGCGGGAAGCTTTTGATGTTGGTCGGTGAGAATTCGTAGGCAAAGCTTCAGAAAAGGAAAAAATATAATAAACATCAAGGGAAGAAAAATTGAAAATAAAATTTAAGAAAAACATGGAGGTGTTGACGATAAGGCTGTACAAATCCAATGAGAAAGTGTGAGATTTGAGGAATGACCAATGGCAAGTTAGAGAGAGGTAAATTTCGGGCAAAAGAGTTAGTAACTGGTCGGTTTAGGAGAATTAGGAGCCACAGAGTGGCTAAACTAATTATTTACGAGTTTAGGGAAAAAAATGGGAGACGAAGATTTGAGCAAAACTGGATTGCACAGCCAGAGAAGATAGATTTTCCATAGATTTCAGCAGATTTTTTGCAAATTTCCACATTTTATTAGATTTTTCCAGAGTTTTACATACGTGATAGTGGATATTTATATAAATAAGTGTGTTTAGAAAATAAATCTAAAATGATCATCACTGCTCTGCACCGGATTACAGGTAAATCCAGTTGCCATCAATCAATTAAAGAGTGACAAATTTGTAATAATTAATAATATTGTTTATTATTGCTAAAGTAGTTAGAAGGTGTTTTTGGTAAACAATAATAATTTAATTGTTCTAAATTAAGCCATTTTCGAGATCAGTTTAAATATTTTTGTAAATGTAAATAAGATTTTTATATTTAATAAATATTTGTTATAGTTAATATTTTGTTTTTTTCTATCTCAGATGGTTTTTAAGGTTATGTATGGAACTGCAGTATATTTACAAGAAAAGTAAAGACCCCACCCCTTTAATCGCATTATTATTTCAACCTTTTTAAAATAAAGCGGAAAAACTACAACTGTAATTGTCCGTAATATAACGAAAATTTAAGATTTTGCCGTAAACTAGATAGTTTTTGCTGCCAGCTTATAAAATTTCACAGCATTTTTTGTCGCGAGCTTCAAAATCTTATTTCGAGCCCTGATTCCTACCACATTTTATCAGACTAATCAGCAAAAGATAGAGGAGAGGAGGTGATTATGGAATACCATTTACATTTCTAACTGTAACTTCATAGATTTTTAAATAAAATCCCCCAAAACAGCACGAGTACATGCTATAATTAATCGTAATGAAATGTCAATTGCAAAGAAATACACAATTTATTTTGTTGTTATAGAAAAAAATATTTTAAAAAAAAGTTACGAATTGAGTATAATATGGAATAGTCGGGTAATATGGAATAGATGGTTTAAACCGATGAAAAGCAATTTATATTGCTTCATATATAGTTATTTGTTACTATAAAACAAATTTTTATGTTTTGTAGTTTAAATCATTATACTGGAGTCATTTCTGCTTCTAGTCGATTTAGAAAAGTTGTAGATATAATTTTCTTTCTTTGCTCCGATACAGTCATGGTGAGCCCACAGAGAACAGCTGGATATTTGAATCCAAACTTATCGTCGTTGATCATTAGAGAATTTTTCGTGACAAAAGATGCATTCAGCGTCTTTGTTTTCCGGGTCTTTAGTGGATGACATGAAACCCACTACAATATTACCCAGTATTCCATAATACCCGACACGCCATCTCTGAAAACGAACCTTTAAAACTAATTGGCAAAACACTGTCATCTTAAAAATAACCACAGTTCAACAAACTACCATTCTCTTAGTGTACATTATGCATAACATCAATGTTCATGTCACGTGTTTACTAGTAAGTTAAAATGTTTGAAAACTTATCTACAAAAACTCTTGAAAATCACAAAACATACTTTGTTCTGTAGCGAGTGGTACGGCAACAGAGAGCGGTCAACTCTTACTGCATTGTAAGAAGGGAATCTTTCTTGAGATGTTCATGGTATTCCCTTGTGGCAATAGCAACTAACAGAGCCAAAAACTCGGTATTCCATATTTCCCGACTATTCCATAATCACCTCCTCTCCTCTATAATTAATTTTATTACAGTAATTATTGATTTATAATATATTTCCTGGAAATTGGCCGAAATAAAAATAGAAAATTTCTGGAAAATCAGGTTTGCCTTGGGGTCCATCTGGCACCCCGGGTATGATAACCCCCCCCCCCTTTCACTAAGTTACTGGTTCAAAGAAACAATAATTTCTTCACGGTAAATGCGCTGTTTACTTTTAAATGTTTTATTTATTTTACTGTTATCATTTCATCTCCCTCTTTTTCTAGAATAGGGCACAGGCAAACACTTGAAGAGTACGGGGAGCGGTTACGATGATGCAAAAAAGGTGTGGAAATTGGAACAGATGAAACGATGTGGTGTGAGAGGCCCCCACAGACTACGATCCCACGCAGTCAAGTTATGGATTCTAATATAAATATTACTTACGTGCTCTCAGTTGTTTGGTGTAGAGGCAGGGTTTCCAGATGTCGAGAAGAAGCCACCACTTCTGGCGCGAAAGAATTACTGCCTTCAACCTTCAAATTTAAACAATAACTCCCTTATAAAGGGGGTACCAAAAGTTCACGTTCTCCAACTTCACGAACTCATTGTTCTTCCTCTTTTTTTCCAATATTAAATTTCAGCGTCTGTTTATCATCAGGGCCTGATTTCCGGGAGGGAATTCGAGGAAAGCGCCCGGGCCCGCAACAAAAGGGGCCCCCCAAATTGTTCTTCAAGTTTAAAAATTTGCAAATTTCGAAAGATGGGGCCTCCAATGAAGCTTTTGCCCAGGGCTCCCAACTAGGCTAATCGACCCCTCTTACCATTGTACAGATTCTTTAGTTTTTATCTTTTGGCTATTTTTGCGCTCAAGTTGTGCGAGAATAAGGTTATGTTGCTTTGTTCTGTTCTTAGCGTGAAATGAATTTATCTTATAATCAGAGAACTGCCATGAGATGTATTTTGAACGCCGATCGTAGGGAAGATGCAAGAATGTTTAGCAAAATAAATATCCATATGTTGTCAGTACAGGAACTTTTAGGACAGTCTGTATTAGGTGGTCTGTATACTGGGAAATGATTTTTTAAAACACTAGGGGCCAAGGCCCCTAGACTCGCTACGCTCGCTTTTCGTATGAGGCATTCGATCTCTACTAAGGCTTATTCGTAAAAATGACAGAATTTCAACAGACAAATCCCAAAGATTGGATCAGATAGAATGTTACTGAGCTACACGTTGCTTGGTTCTTGCATGTTCTTTGGTACATAAAAATTTAAACTTCACACTAGAGTAGACCACTTCCCCCCCATATCACGGTAGATATTTTGTTATAGGAATCCGTGTTCTACGGGTCCTGAGCTATACTCCACCTGGAGTGCGGACTCCGCGTATAATCGCTGGAAAAATTATTTGCACTCCTCAGAAACACAATGATATTTAATGTTGCCATTCAAAAGTTACATATTAATTAGGAGTTAAAGCGTAATAAAATCAGAACATCTGTTTCAGCTGTATTTTTAATTTTGTAAAACCTATTGGACACCACCCATGGCGATTTTTCATTATTTGGCGGCTTGCGTGCATGTATAGTTAATAATGAGCTCTAAGAAAACAGTACTTCACAAGTTTTCTTTGATAAAAACTACGGAACAGCTAGGATAGCTTGTCACCCATAGCGACTTTTCGTTATTTGGCGATTGACACATGCTCACGACCTATAACTACTGCTCATGCAAGGTTCCCGGAAAACCGTTATCCATATTTTCATATTCATAATCCTTTGCAGATTGGCGTATTTAGCACCACGAATTATATCATCTCGCCGCGCTGGCAAATAGGCATAGTTAACGCCACCAAATATGTCTACTGGTAGGAAATACTCCAGCTGGACCGAACCGCCTTTAAAATAATCTGCACTTTAATTATTTTTCATTTTCAAGATACTGGGTTCCAGCTTTCTGGAACTCGAAGCTTAGATTCACCCTGCTTGGAAAGATACTATTTTGCCAGATCATTCCTAATGCCAAGATGGCGCTTTTAAAATCAGTTACAATTAGTTATTATGTTTTGGAAAAACGAATAGTCGCTAATTCTAAACTCTTGTTGTCTAAGCGAACTTACTATTTGAAAACTCTCAACTTTGTGTAACCCACTTTGAGTTATTTATTTCATATACTTTTTAATTTGGCGTAAAATGGGCGTAAATGTAACTCATGTTTGTGAATTTCACGCGATTCTACTACATTGTTGCAAAGAAATGAATGATTTTATGCCAAATCTGGAAACCATTCTGTTTATTTTTTCAGTTTTTTATTAATATCTTCTAAAATAATTCGATTTTCGAAATTTAAGTCAGCTTAACAGGTTCCTGGCAACCATTCTGTTTATTTTTTCAGTTTTTTATTAATATCTTCTAAAATAATTCGATTTTCGAAATTTAAGTCAGCTTAGCAGGTTCCTCGGAATATTTCGAATCTGTGGGCACCTTAGTCGAAACTCAAATCCCCACGGTTTAGGAGGAGAAAGGTCAACAAACTCTGACAGCGCCAACGGCAGCGGCCTTTAATTTTTTTTAGAATAGAGAGATTTAATTTAAACAAATAAATTTTTACAAGATTTTAATGACAATGAAGCTGTGCCTGAACAATGGATTCATCTTCGTTACATTTTAACTCAAGAGTTACATTGATAACTGTTTTTCTTAACTTAAAATTGTGATGACAGAAAAACTGATTGTTTTGTAAAGGATAATCCTCTGAGCGTGTGTTTTACTTTCAGGACAAAAAATAATAAGTGGTACTTATAAGTAATAATTTTCATCCCACAAAATGTTCTGGCATTCGCGTAAATAAAAAGATCGTAGAATAGTTACTGAAATCAACCTGACAACGAACCCAGGTTTAAACTGTTCGCTTTCATCACTTAAAAAAAATATGCATCGGTATTTTATTTTATTTTTTTTAATTATTAATACCGTTTCTTATCGTGGGACTTTGGATGATCCACTGGAACAACGACGTTTGTGATTGGGCCAGACAATTTTTTACCGCTGCTTCTTTTCAAGGATGAGAGTGAATAGATTAAACCCTGTGCCGGAGGGAGCGATGGGGTGATCATCCCCGCACCTGAGTACATTTAAAACCTAGAATATCTGTCTCTATTATGGAATTTAACCCACCATTAAACCCAACTTGCACGCTCTGATCATTGTGAAGACGAAGTAAAGAAGGCAAAGTAAAGAAGAAGGTTTTTTGTTGTTCTGTGAACTGTTACAAACAATAAATTTGTGGTAGTTACGAAACATTTAAGAAAAAATACTAAACATACGGAATAGTGCAATATTTCCCCAAACAGCTAAACACCTCGGTTCATTTATTTTTGTGTTTAAGAACTTTTTCTGAAAGTTTCATGAAATACATCGATTGATTGTTCAATTTAATTTATAGTGCAGTTAGTGAAGAAGCATTATTATTTTTTTTTTCTTCGAAGTGTTTCAAAGTTGTTCAAAAGTCCTGTGACGCCTATGGCTTTTCGAAAAGAACACCCTCAACTCCTCAACTTGACAGATTTTTAGTCTAAAGTGAGCACAGTGGAGGGCGATAGCCCCAACCCCTTTCCCCCCGTCCTTTGGATCATCTACTGTTTAAGAGTAAGCTACTGGAGATGATACGAGCCTGGGTCCAATCCCGGCTCGAGCTCTGTAATTCACAATTGTGTTCGGGCTCGGGCTCTTGAGAAATTTCTCCTTTATCGAACATACTCCTTGTAAACGGATTTTAGAAAATGATTCATGGGAGAAATAAATAAATTTTTATTATTTGATAAACTTATTGAATCTAAAGAATTTAGAAAGCGCATTAAGACTATTATATTTGTCTTTAATTTGCACAAACGGCAAAATGTATGATCTTCTGCCAATGACTTTTATTCATCTATTTGCTGAAATTGCGGGCTCGGGCTTTGAAAAAATGAACCCGAAACTCTTCTCTGAAGCTAAAAAACAATTCCTGGGCGCATCCTTTTGTGGAAAGTTAAGGCAAGCCGTCCGCGGACACGATAAGCCCGCATGATGCAGTTCGATAACGGGCGATGATGATACTTGGCCAGATGCGCCAAATGTCGCACTTCAATCTGTCGACGCTGAGGGCGTTTGCTGACTCCCCCCCCCCCTTCCTTTTTCTCAAAGCTCTTATATATGCGTTACGTTGTAACGGGCTGTTTTATTTCATCCCCGCGGGAAAAAAACAAAAAACAAGGCTCTTCACCAGGTCGTGCTGTTTGTGTAGTAGATAGACAGGGCGCATTCGATAGCAGCGGACTTCTGTTACTGACATGGCATATCCGAACAGTAAACAGATCGGCCTGGATTTTAGTCTTGCAAATGGAGAGCGTTAAAAACTGGATGGAAATAAGAGCGCTGGTGCTTGACTAGCTGGTATTTGCCATCCAAATACTTCGAGTTATCAGAAGTTCGTGTTATCAGTCCCACCCCCCTTTTATGCAAAAATTTAAATTTTAAATAGTGGTTGTACTACTACTACAGTTTAATAAACTATTTACATTCCGCCACTTCTCTTCTCTCTGCTGCTTTTCTTCCAGGAAATACTTTAGCGGCAGCTCCAAAGCAGGGCCTTCTCTATTGTACTGCTAGAGAAGGCCCTGTCCAAAGGCAGTGAGGGCTTTATGCATTCTGCTGTACTCCCCTTCTCCTGCTATGCTTTTCTGCTGTACTCCTCTTCTCCTGCTATGCTTTTCTGCTGTACTCCTCTTCTCCTGCTATGCTTTTCTGCTGTACTTCCCTTCTCGCTGCCTACAAAATCACTTCAGGAGGGAGCGCGGAGGGCAGCAAGAAAGGTTATGGCATGAGCAGGAGGAGTGAGGTCTTCACACTCTTGTTACTTTCATTTCTCCTGCTCATTGCTTCGGAAGTGGGCTGAGTGTAAACGAGGCATAAGAAAAAATAATTGTTTGCATTTTTAATGTTAAAAATAGGGAAAATGTGCAAGGAAAGTTTCTTCCCCTATTCTCGAAACTGAACGTGTCAACAAGGTGGAGAGGGTGTATATTTCTTCAAATCAAGCTGAATGGTAACGAATATGTAGTTTAAAAAGAAGAAAAAAATCCTCATTTTTACTTTCCGAGCATGTACCATGTAAGGAAAGTATTGCAATCATGAAAAAATTCGACTTCGAGATTTTGGTGTATTGACACGTTTTGAGGTCTTCTGAATTCATTTATGCTATTTTTACAAGATGTATGTGTGTGTGTGTGTGTGTTTGTGTGTATGAGAGTGAACACGATAGCTCCTAAACGGAGTATTCGATTGAGCTCAAATTCGGTATGTATGTTATAAACCACCGTCGCAAGACCGGTATTGATTTTGGTGTATAGGACTTAATAGTTTTTCTACAGGGCTACGACAAAGATTTCTTTTACATTATGGCCTATGGGAGGAAATTCTTGAAAGTGCGCTAGCGTTTAAACGGTGCATTCGATGGAGCTCAAATTGGGTATATATGTTATAAACCACCATCTTAAGACCGGTATTGATTTTGATATGTATAGGACTTAATAGGTTTTATACAGGGCTACCGCAAAGATTTCTTTTACATTATAGCCTGTAGGGGGAGGGGAATTCTTGAAAGTGGCTAGCGTTTAAACGGTAGATTCGATTGAGCTCAAACTGGGTATATATGTTATAAACCACCATCGTAAGACCGGTATTTGATTTTGGTGTGTATAGGACTTATAGTTTTTCTACAGGGCTACGACAAAGATTTATTTTGCATTATAGCATATGGGGAGAAATTCTTGAAAGTGCGCTAGCGTTTAAACTGCGGATTCCATTGAGCTTCAATTTGGTATATATGTTTGAAGTATTCATCGATTAAAATTGATTTAAATGCTTGGTAACGGTCTTAATCGTAAGTGTTCGGAAAGTCGAGTGGAGTCACTCCAGATTTTTTTTTTCTTTTAATATACTTATTCTATTAGGTTTCCAAACATGAAATGAAATTAAAAATTTTTAAAAACTTCGATTTAAAGGGGTAAACTTCGAGATATAGAGATGATTTTGTGTTAAAAAAGTTAAATCGTCTTCATATTTCATGAAAACTTTGAGATAAGTGAATATTCGATTGGTGAGACTGAGTTATCGCGGGTTCACTGTATAAGCTATTCCTATACTTGCTCTGTTTTTCGAGTCGCGGTGTTAAGTTTGGTACACCATTAATAGAAGTAGTTCAACGTTTCGCCATACAATGGAGCTAAATTAGCTGCTTCCTTTCAATGGAGAAACGTTTCACTATGATTTGGTTCCCTTGATCAGTTTAAGCACCAAATTATGGTTCAACGTTACTCCATAGAAATATTGCAGCTAATTCAGCACCATTTTATGATGAAATGTTGACTACTTTTATTAACAGAGTACAAGCTTTTCAAGTTTTGCAGACTGCTACGTAGCCGTTGAACAACATAACTAAAACTATAAGATAGTCAATTAAAAGTTTTCAAATTAAGAAATTAAAGAGGAGGATTTTATTTTACTATGTATTATCGAGTTTAGCGGAAACCCTATATTTGCTGAAAAAAATGAATAGTTTTAGAGATATTTAAGAATTTTGAAAGTTCAGCCTCGTCGTTTGCCCAGGACCCCGAGAAGTTTACCGGACTGCAACGCAGCAATCGAACAACAAATCTAAAGTTACGTAAGAGAGAAAAAACTCATAAAAACTTTTTAGTATATATCTTTTTTTCTTTAATAAAAAGAGAAAATTCAAACATTTTTTAGCAGATAAAAAAAACTATATGTTCTACAGGAATTTTGAACTGCTTAAAAAACAAAATTAAACAAAATAAATACTCTTCTTCTTACACACTGATAGAAAGCCCTAATATGAACAGTCAACGTACTTGTCTTATGCTACTTTCAGAGTAAAAATTATAACAACAACGACACTAACAATTCATAAGCATAAAAATCGACTTTAAGAATGGGCCAAGAACATGTATACATGTCGGTGAATACTGTAGACCCTGTATGATTAAGATTTTTTCATGAATCTTGCATAACTCTTATGGAATGGCTCTTTGCAAAAGTGCATGGTACAGTTTTGAAGAGACATCATCAGTTTTTTAAAGACTTTGTGCCGGAATGTTTTTTCTTTTTAAATCTGTTTAAAGGTTTACATAATTCCTTTGAATAAGAGCTATGAGAAATGCCAAGAATTTGTAAGGGGTAAGGGGCCTCCACCCATACCTTGATATATGCATTTTTCTTTCAAAACCCTCGTCGCAGGAAAAAAATAATAGGCACAGAACAGGAATCCCCTATTTACATATGATGAGAGCATACAGCTTAAACCTAGGTTCAATGTGTGAGGAGAAGTTATGTTCAAGGAACGTAAACAAGTAAGCCTGGGTTCACGTAGCCTTCTCACCAGTTTGGTGGCCCCTCACAAAAGAGGACCTACTGTATACAACTGTCTGAATAAAGTTCACCCCAAATGACGGGGCCTAATCGCTGCCTCTGATAAATTAAGTCGAAATTCGAACTGGCCAAACGCAACCTTGACGCAAACAATGTCACGGTTGACGAAGAGATTGCGTTGCAGACTAAACAATTCTTTAGATTTTAAGGCACACACACACAAAATAAATAAATAAATAAATCAAAATCGAAATGACTGCCAAATTGCATAGTGAAATAAAACTTAATTGAGATTATACTTAACTTTCAGTAGGTGTGGAGTTCAAAGCATGGAACTTCATACTTCATTTTGGATGGTTTGCTTATGAGTATAGAGTTTCTATGAAGGATATTTGTTTTACACTCGCATATAAGTAGTAGATGTTTAAGCGGATAAACAGCTATACAGGGTGTACCTCAATGATTGGGGGGGAAAACTTTAAGGGGAGGTAAGGCACATAATAAGGAATCTGGGGTCCAAAACGCCGTTTTCACTTACCTATTAATAATAACTTTGATGAAAAGTGTTGAAGTGGTCATCTAATTTCTTAACCAAGTTTCGCAAACAATGGGCTTGTCTCCAAAAATTTCATCAACGAAATGAAATAAAATTTTGAGACCGCCAAATTTATTCACATGTTTTCTGTGAAAAATACGTTAATTTTTGAAGAACAATGGTCGGAAATTTCACTTTTACTTCAGTACTTGTTCCGAAGTGATTATTTACAGCTATATTATGCAAAATAAAATTACACAGAAAAAAACGTTTTATTGAATTGAACAAAATTCTTTTGATTCAACAAAAATTTGATTAGCACTAATTTAATCTAATAATTTTGTAGATTTTAGCGAAAATTTTGTTAAATCAACAAATTATTTCGTTGAACTAAGAAAAATTTTGTGTTTTCAACAAAAGTTATTCCAGTGAAATAGCGTCAACCCAATTTTTGTTGAAGCAAAAAAGCATTTTTTCAATGTATCACACACACAAAGAAAAAAAAATCAAAAACATTTTTTAGGAATGCTCGAGGCCGGTATAGCTGTATACACCTATGAAATTACATTTTTATCCTCGTTTTAATTAAAAAAAGCTTTTTATAACTCTAACATGAAAGCATTCCCTTGAAACTTTTCCATGGTTATAGCATTAGTTACCGTAAAAACCGGGAGAAGGGCCGCGGCTGATACGAAAAAAAAGTTAAAATTTTTGAGGGTGCGGCCCGTCTGATATTTTTTTTTTTTCCCCTCCCAACTTTGAAACATGTTCTTCTATTTTTAACTCACTCCTATATTGATGCATTATCGGGCGTTTAAGTTGGAAGACCCAGAAAGGTACATGCGGCTAGAAACAACAACATGACACATTTGATTGGCTGAGAAGCGTTTCATTTTTAAACACACAGGTTTTTATATGAACTGCATGATTAATTAAGGATATTACAGCAATAGACTCTTGTAGTATTGTGTATTTTTTAATAATAAACATGATGCGCGCGCAGGAATGACGAGCATCGTGTCCATACCACTATAAGAAGAACTATTCCCAACACTGTTTTCTCTGGAGTAGCCAGTGAGGAACAGGCACGGAAAGGTCCGTGAAGGGAGGACGCGCGGGAAGTCGATCTGAATCAACTGACCGGAATGAGCTGTAATAGTTGCGCTGCTTAGTTTCTACTCCTTCCGGTTACAACCGATTTTTCCACGTGATTAAGATTCTATGTTCTGTGCTCATTCTTGATCTTATTCTTTGCATGCGATCGCGCTATAGTCATAATCATTTTTTCGAGTCTTCCTTTTGCGAGTTAAATTTAATTGTTATTTGTCAGTAGTTTATTTGAAAGCTATGGCACCCAAACGATTAAGAAGCTATACTGCTGGCTTCAAGTTGACAGTGCTAGAAAGAGCCCTAGAAATCGGCAATCGTGCTGCAGCACGGGAATACGACATAGATGAAAAATGTGTTCGCCGTTGGATAAAAGATAAGGAGAAACTGATCTGCATTCCTAAAAGTAAACGCGCCAACAGAAGTGGAATTGTTCGGTATCCAAAGTTGGAAGAAAATCTTTCCGTTTGGGTGAAAACCCAACGTGATGCGGGAATTCCAATTTCGACGGTGAAAATTCGCCTAAAGGCGAAAGTGATTGCCGCACAACTAAAGATTGAAAATTTTGCTGGAAGCCAGTCATGGTGCTGCCGATTTCTAAGGCGGTACGGGCTTTCTGTCAGGAATAGAACAACGGTTGGCCAGAGCCTGCCAGCAGATTGGGAGGATAAAGCAGCTGCGTTTTTGAAATACGTCAGTGAGAAGATCGCGGAAAGGCAATACGAACTTAGTCAAATAATTAACATGGATGAAGTCCCACTGAGCTTCGATTGTCCTCCGAACAGAACCGTTCACATGAAAGGGGACAAAACGGTCAGCATTTGCACAACCGGGCATGAAAGAACATCGTTTACGTGTGTGCTAGCATGCACAGCTAGTGGTGAGAAGTTAAAGCCGCTGCTGATATTTAAGCGCAAAACCATGCCCAAAGAGGAGTTTTCCAATAACATCGTTATTCGAGTCAACGAAAAGGGATGGATGAGTGAAAACATTATGATGGAGTGGATCCAAGAGGTGTGGAGAAGACGACGTGGTGCGTTTTTCAAACCGCATGGTCTGCTCATTTTGGACTCAATGCGAGCGCATCTTCTTGATTCTGTCAAGGATGCATGTAAAAAGGTGTCGGCCACACTAGCGGTCATACCAGGCGGTTTGACGAAAAAGCTTCAGCCGCTTGATCTAACCATTAATCATGCATTTAAAGCTGAAATGCGGAGAAACTGGGAGACCTGGATGACGAAAGGTCTCCACTCGTATACAAAAAGTGGACACATGAAGCGGGCGTCCTACAGTGAAGTTTCAAAGTTGGTGGAAACCGCATGGAACTCGGTAAAAAAAGAAACTATTGTTTCCGGGTTTATAAAAGCCGGGATACTACCAGAATCTGCCGATGAATCAGACATTATGGAGGATAATGTTATCGACAGTGATGGCGACGATGACCATGGACTAGAACTTGATGAACACCTGTTACAGTTATTTCATTCAGATTCCGACCATTCAGAGTTTGATGGTTTTGATGTATAATTTTGTGTGTATATATTTTTTTTTTCACTTTAATGTATATAAATATAATTCCTTCCTTTATTTTTATGTTTTTGTTTATTGCACACATTACTGTTTTTGTTTACATTCATTTTTTATGAATTACGATGGTGCGGCTCATATGCCGGTGCGGCCCTTCTGTGAGTATATTTTTACATTTATTTACTTTTTTTCTAATGCGGCCCTTACGAGGGTGCGGCCCTTCTCCCGGTTTTTACGGTATATTTGTCACACACACAAACTAGCAAACAAAAAATGTAGCCATTTAAAATGGATCGTAAAAAAATTATTCACGTTCTGAATTCTGCGTGAATCTATCAAAACCTTCCCAATGAGAGCAAAAATCCCCACTCGCACAGTTACTATTTTTTTTTTTTTTTTATGACTTTAGCACAATGACGGTTCAGGCTTCCGTTCTTCGAGTTTGAAAAACATTTTGCTTTTTTTTAGGGAGGTTAAATTTGTGCTCGAAGCCGAAAGGTAAACTAACTGTGGAAAATATCCGACGAAAAATAAAGCTTAGAAGTGTTTACTGGCCGTGAGAAATTCGTAAAGAATTCCAAACACTTTGAAAAGCGTCTAAGCTTCCAATGGCCGAGTGCATAAGAAACTGAACGTGGGTAGATAGCTGAAGTGTGAAAGTCCAAGATTCTAGCCTGCCACTCAGCTGTCGGACTGGAGATTTGGGTGGCTTTTTCCAGATGTAACGTGAATATGCACTAGGCAGATAGCCCTCGTGTAGCTTGAATTAACATTACAAAAATCAAAAAACTCCGTCTTTTTTTGGAACAAAAATCATGCTTGAATAAAATTTACTAGTAAACATGAAATTAAAATTAAAAACTAAACTCGAAAATCGGGTTGTGTTTTAGTAAAGTGGATGACACCCTCAAGATAAAATTTAATAGAGAGCATTCACCAAAATGAAACTTACTTTGCGGCATTTTACAAATTTACGAATTTATCGCCTATAGGCCGAACCAAGAGCCGCCTATTTTACAGAATCCGAAAATTTGCCGTATAGGCTACAGCAGCACTGCTTTTAGGGATGAATGCTAGACGAGAGGAGGCGAAACAGAAATTTACGCTTGTTGTGTGCGAGACGAGACAGACTTTTTTATCGTTGCTATATAAGGATTTCGAGACGAGACAAAGATTTCTAACTGTTCTGCGAGACGAGATAGGAGACAGACGCGTATTTTTTGCCCTGCGTCCATCCCTAGTTAGTACTTTACTTTTGCTTTTACATCAATTAAACTAATTTTTTTTCCTCCCCATATACTATACATAAAAGTTTAATTAAGTATTTGGATACATTGATACTTTTTGATAGTAAAAATATTTTTCTGAACAAACCTACTAGAATCTTTTTTTTTTTTTTTTCTTTTTAGTTTTGAATCCATTTGTAACAATACATTCACGGTTCTCGGGTTTTTATTTATTTATCATTATATAAATGAAAATGGCACTCCGCACTTTTCACCCAGCTTTTTGTTTATCTCAAAAATAAATCTTAAGCTTGCTTGCTTTTTTTTTTTTTTTTTGACTTGACTCTCCGACTTGATTCTCCTTTTTGAGTTGCTGATAACTGACTCCATAGTTACTAGTTTTTCTCTTCTTCCATATATCACCACGAAAAAGAACAACTTTCTTTAAAAAGTGGTGGTGGGGAATTTTTTAAAGAGATAAGTGCGCTTACATGAATTTGTTACTCAGCTTGTTTCAGGATCGCACATCAGCTCAGTCTTAACATATTCGAAACTCCTCTTCAGACTATCTTTTACATCTTTTTCGACTACTAAACAAGATCTGCCTATTTTATTCATTTTTTTTTTTAAAACAAAACAATGTAACACAATCAGTGGCGCAGAGAGAGAGGGAGAGCAAAGCAAAATCCCGAATCCCCCACCATCTAGGGGCTTCCTTTGGCTGCCTTATATGTAATGATTAGGGCCCGGATTTATATGCACAAAAAACTAGAGAAATATGCACATAAATATGCACGAAAATAGGCAAAAATATGCACAATAATATGCATAAACAAAATATGAAAAACTCAAAAATCTGCTAAAAAATAATGGAATATCCATTAACATATGCAATAAACATATTTCCAAAAAAGTAAATTAAAAAAAATGCATACCTAATATAAACTATATCCAAAAAAATAAGAATTACTTATTACATGCAATAACTACATATTGCTTTAAGGGTTCAAACACTGGATTCACGGATTGGATGGTTCAAGATTGGTGATTTTCACGGAAAATACTCTTTAAAAACAGAAAAAGACATTTCTACATTACATGACACAATTGGCGCGTATCTATAGCTCGATACATATTTTATATTCAGTTCCTCAGAATTCGATAACTCTTCGGAAGATTCTCCTGCAAAAATTGGCTTAATGATCCTGAGCTCTTTAAAGTCTGAATTTTTCCAGCCAGGATAAGAAAGTTTTTCTTCTATCAGATCCAGTTTTGATCCCAGTAATCTTCAAATTTTTTCTCCAGAGTATCTGTATATTGAAATGATTGGGAAAGTGTTAGTTTCTGAGATTCAAGAGCTAAAATTGTCTTTGGTAAAACAGAGAAATCCGCCGATATTACCACTATGTCATCTGTAGTGGATGATTGCATAAGTAGCTCTGGCGCAGTTTTTATCGACGCCGCTTCAGTTGGATCAGCACACCACTCACGAGGTTTTATAGCGCTAACGCTACCTCACCTACACTGGAGGTAAAACGTCATTACGTTAGGTACTCCATAGCACCGTATTCGTTCGAGGTCGAGGACGAGTTGGATCAAGGACGTGCTAACGTCTTGGAAAGTGGGGGGGGGGGGGGGCGAACGATTTTTTCCGACATCGGTAGGGGGGGCAGTCATTTCACCAGCCCCTCACCCCCCCCCTCCACCAACAAATGTTTTTAAAATAAAAGGTGTCATCCTTGGTACCAGGAAAATTTTTGTTTGTACTTCTATAGCTCAACTACAATAATCATTTTCTTCAGAGACGGGGCAGATATTTTGACCCCCCCCCCGCCAATTTTTATAAATAATCGGCTTCAATTCAATCTTTTTAACCTCGTCTGTACACCCTCTCAAAAAAGTATTCGAGTGTAAGCCAAATTTCCTGTATCAGTTTCATGTAAACTTAATTTACCGATTTTTTTTTTTTTTTTTTTTTTTTTTTTTGTATCTCAATAGCTTGCTTAACTCATTTATGCCTAGAGTCCCTTTTCTGGGACGGCATTTTCGCTATCAGTCGAAAACGTTATTTATATTTCCTAACCTTTATTCACGAGTATTGAACCTCAATTCCACAAAATATTTCTATATGACCAAATAGGATGCTGACATTTCAATTTTTATACGTAATGATTTTAAAAGAAATCACCCCTTTTCAAGAAGTTGACATCAGAAATTTAGCTGTTATTTGCTTGATTAGCAAAAATCGGGAAAAGTCGGAAAAATATCTGATCACAAATGGGTTAAAATAAGTTTTCTTCGTGCGGAAGGGGATGGTGGTGGCAGCTATTTCACCCCCCCCCCCTTCTGTTTGAGCTAGTAAAATTTTCGTTTATGCCTCATTATAGTTTGTTTAAATAACCGTTTTCTTGAGGGGAAGGGCTGGAAAAATTGCTCCCCCCCATCCTGAAGAAAAGTATTGAGGGGGCTAAAATACAGAGGGGGCGAATTATATACTTCGCCCCTTCTACTCATTTACCGAGGGGGCGATAAACCCCCCTGCCCCCCCTGTTGGCACGTGCCTGAGTTGGATCAAGATAGCTGCAAACAAACCTTTTGATCAAATCGAAATTATCATAGTAAAGTACTGCTTGAATCCATGTACCCCATTTTATGATTACAGGTTCTGGGGAATGTGTATATCAAGCGAGGTTTTGAAAGCCTGTGAACGAGATGGAGCTTTCAGGGAAATTTTTTAGTTCAAGCAGGTTCAGGTTTGTATCAGCGCCTTCCGAGGAAGGGGAATTTGGAATTTTAGCCGAAAAAAAACAGAAAAGCCTATGAAAATAAATTTAACGAGCATGCTTTTGTTTGCTAAATGCCAAAGAGTTAGATTTGTAAGCCAGTATATGCAGTTACATGCACAAAAGCCCAAAATATGCGGATATATGCGCGAAAGTCCAAAATATGCTGATGTATATGCTTTTGCATTTATATGCAAATGCAAATCCGGGCCCTAGTAATGATGAACTGTCACTTTTGGAAGAAGAAGGGGAAAAAAAAAAATACATTTTTCCTCGGAAATTTTCAGTTATGTTTTTGTACAAAACTACAAAAATATCCCATTCAATCAGCTGTCCTCCAATCTGATAAGTACACGTTTTATTAACCCATTTATGCCTAGTGTCCCTTTTTTGGGACGGCATTTTCGCTATTAGTCGAAAACGTTATTTATTTTTCCTAGCCTTTACTCATGAGTATTGAGCCTCAACTCTACAAAATATTTTAACATGACCCAGTAGGATGTTGATATTTTGATTTTTATGCATAAAGATTTTAAAAGAAATCATCCCTTGTTAAAGAAGTTGACGTCAGAAATTTATCTATTATTTCTGTTATAAGTAAAAATCGAAGAAAGTCGCAAAAATATCCAGGCACAAATGGGTTAACCCATTTTATGAAATCATGCAACTTCTGAACATTTTTTAAAAAGAATTCAATTGCGCTAGACTCGAAAAAATTTAGAATGTCTCTAAAGTTGTTCTTTGAACTATGGCAAAGAATGAACCTGTAGCGGTAACGGACACTCAGGTTTAAAAAAAAAAAAAATCTGATGTGTCCAACACATGACTTCCTTGCACGTCCATTAGATCAAAAATATTTTCGACGCACTTCCTCTAAATTTATTTGTTTGAAAGAGATAAAATATCAATAATAGTAAGGTTTAGCGATTTCTAGCCAAATATTTCGATATCGCCAAGCTGAGTTCAATTTGAAAGATTTCCTTCTGACACTTTATTTGGCGATATTTCACCAAAAGCCGACAAACTTGAGATAGTCAGCGAGATTTTGGGATAGCCAAAGTAGTCATTGACCACAGACTTTCAATGAATTGAATGCATCTATACACCTCAATGTATTCAAAGTCATTTGACTCACCATGTAAATAAATTCTCAGTCGATTGCTGTCAAAAAAGATATTGAAAACAGTTAGATATTACAATAGTTCTAAATACAAAGTTAAAAAATCTACGGGTTAAAGTTTTAGAGTTATACAAAATAGGAAATAATTTTTGGCGCCAAATTTGGCGATATTTCTGCGAAACTCGTCAATGTCGACGACATTTGGCGAGATTTTAAACATAAACCGAACAATGAGAGATTATCGCCAAATTTGGCGATATTTCGCCAAAACTCGCCAAGAACGATGACAAATGGCGATACTTTGGGCATCGACCAAATGACTGACTATCGCCAAATTTGGCGATATTTCGCCAAAACTCGCTAAGGTCGAGGACAGACGGCGAGATTTTGGGCATGTACCAAACAATGACTGTTGTATTATAATGAAGATGTCCATAGACATTAAGGTACTGAAATTCTTTTCGGTGGTCCTGTAAATAAACTCTCCAGTAGATTGGAACCAAAAATCGAGATGCACAACTAGATGTTACAGCATTCTTATATATGAAATTTCATAATAGTTTTTGAGATTTGAGAGTTAAATATGCACACACGTACACCAAAAGTCGCCAAGCTTGGCGACTTTTGGCATAGTTCTTGAGGGAGGCACGTGACCGTGGTCGGACCATTACCTAACTTATGTGGTAGGACGGTATTGTGCTTGAAATGGATGAATGCCCCTAAAATTGCTATTGACTGTAATGTATTGGAAATCTTTTGAGTGTTCCTGTAGCAGAACTATAAATGATAAAGACACTTTTTTTAATGGAGAAATTCATTTTCTAACTCTTTACAGCATATATCACTTCTGAGTCGTTTGAAATAGCCCAATACCTCTAAAAAACGCTTTGATGAATTTCGGCCCATAGAGCGTAATTTATTTCGAATCTTTTGGGCGGTCCTGTAGATAAACTATTCAGTCGAATGGAACCGAAATGTGAGGTGCACAACTAGATGTTACAACAATCCTAAATATAAAGTTTCAACATTCAACGCCTAACAGTTTTTGAGATATGCGAGTTTAATGAATTTCGGCCCACTGAGTGTAATGTATTTCGAATGTTTTGGGCAGTCCTGTAGATAAACTATCCAGTCGAATGGAACCAAAAGGGGAGGTGCACAACTAGATGTTACAACTATCCAAAATATGAAGTTTCGACATTCTACGCCTAATAGCTTTTGAGTTAGGCGAGTTTAATGAATTTCGGCCCATAGAGCGTAATGTATTTCGAATCTTTTGGGCGGTCCTGTACATAAACTATCCATTCGATTGCTACCAAAAGGGGAGGTGCACAACTAGATCATAGAACAATCCTAAATATCAAATCTCAACATTCTACGACCAATAGTTTTTGAGATATGCGAGTTACATACATACGTACGTACGTACAGACGGCATGGAAAAACTGGCCACAGTAGACTCGCCACTGGTCAAAATGAGTTGCAGACGCGTTAATATGATCGTGCATGCTAGCCTACGATGAGATGCATCGAAAAAAAATTTTAAATTAAATTTAGAGGTAGTCAAAATCGGTTTTTATGTCGAAATTTGGCCCCCAAAATTTTTCGGGATCACATTACTTCCTTATACTACGTACAAGGAAGTAAAAAAGTTAAACATGCGGAAATTTGCAATATTTCCCTAAACTTATAACACTGGCCCATTTTGGAAGGCAGTTTATGTGCTTATGGATTTTTTTTTTTTTTTTTTTTTTTTTTTTTTTTAAGATGTATGAGACATTAGGGGGACTGCTAATGTTAGTGTATAGTGCAGTTAGTGAAGAAGCATTAATTTTTTTCGAGCGTTTAACATCTTTAGTTTGTTTTTAAAGCTGTTCAAAGACTTGTGACGCCTATTTCTTTTCAAAAGGAGCTCCCTTAAATGTCATACCATCACCACTTCAAGAAGAAAAAAAAAATGTTAAGCTGGCTGGCAAAGAAAATTCAATAATATTACCGAGGTCAACTCCTCTAGAAGAATGCGGGCAAGTTCGCATCGCATACCTGTTGACTAGCTCAAGCATTTCCAAGGCGGTCCTTTTAACAACAAATCAATCGTATAAGATTCTCTTTTGTGTCCGAATACGATAGGAAAAGTCCCCGCTTTTTGTGCACGTATTACTACGTTCTGTCGCTCCCCTCTGGAAGTGGGGAGAGACAAACTTCTAAAACCTTTTGTGTCTGCGTCTGAGACCCGATCCAGGCATCAAAGAATACTGCAAAATTTACAGATATTCTTTACACACCACTCTTCTTCGACCTCTTTTGGAATTTTCTCTTCAGATTAAAAAAAAAAAAAAAATGAAAAAATGGAAATGAACGGTGGCAGTGGTGTTGTACCCACATATCAACAATGGAGCTTGACCGGGGGGGGGGGGGGGGGAGCAAAAGCTGCAGTAGTAAGTTATTTTGCTTTTGTGGAAGAAATCGCATGAATCTTCGATAAGGCGAATGCACCCTAGAAAAGAATTTTATTTTGGTGTCAGTGTACCAACAGGAAACGGATAACAAGAGGGAGCTTTCACTTACTGCATTTATTCTTCCACGAATGCAAATGCATTTATAATAACCGTCAACAATTTGCGCCAATATCCCCCAATCTGTGGGATTATGAAACAATAAAGTAAAACAATTACAGTGAAACCTGCTGTAAGGGACAATTCTGTTGGTCCCAATCCTTTTAATTAGGGACCTTAACGTATTTACCTCTGAATAATGGACGCTTTATTTAAGGGACACCGAAAAGAGTTTCAAAAATTAAATAAGAGCGAAATAAATATATGAAAAAAGAAGCAACTTCTGCTAGTAATCTTTTCAGGTTCCAAAGGCCAACTTTGTGGCACGAGAAAGGTTGTTTTGTGACAAGGAACAATAAAATAAAGAATAAAGCCCACCTAAAAATTTGCTATTTTAGTGATAAAAATGCAGAACTTTTCTATATTAATAGCCATAACTATCGTAAGTGAAATTCACATCTGCTCTTCATTGGGGGTCACTATCTTTCAGTTAAGTGAATCTATTGTGTGCAATTATAAAAAGCCATTTTAGGACATTAAAAATTAAAACCATGCCCACCCCAGCTTTAGTAAAAGTTCTCAAGCCTGGAAAATGGAAATGGGAACCCTCTTTGTAACTTCTGCTGGAAGGGTTTATCCATTAATCCTTTTTTTTTTTTTTTTTTTTTTTTTAAACTGCTTTGAGAGCAGAATGGAAAAGGGGAATAGTGCACAGGAAAAAACAGTAAGTTGTGGCCATCACCATCGCTATCTGCTGATTATTTGGGGGGATCATCTATTTTCCCTATCTTCATTAACAACACAGGCCTGCGAAATTGAAGTTTTTGAAAAATACAAAAGATGTGTTTGCCTATTTTTATATTATCTGGTGTGCTGATTTCGAAAATGACCTCATTGTTTTCCCATCACATCAGGATTTTTTGTTAAATCAGTATCGATATTTTTGTAAAATCCTATTTGAAAAAGAATTCTCACGAACAATTTTGCATGTACTATAAAGCAGCACTAGTTTTTATCCATTTAAAACTATGAAAAATAATCTATTCTTGGCGAGGCAAAATGATTTTCCATCATTTCATGTTATTATTTGATTTTTATTGGTTTAAATGGATGAAAACCACTGTTGCCAGATCGCACGAGTCGACTCTGGTTGAGAGAACAGAAAGTTACCCCGATTTTAAACTTTTAAAATCAAATTATGGTACAGCTTCTAGAAAAAGAATCACCAGTATACTATTTTAATCTGTTTTTATTAAAGTATCTTACTGATAATATTAAAAGATATTGACAAAGAGGAGCAAATGTATGTATATCAATATTGCAATTTGAAGCAAATTTTAAACTGAGCAAAGAACAAAACAAATAAAAAATGTTTCTATTTTAAGTACGTACTCTATTCGTTTATGTTTAATATCAGGCCTATCCCGTGTTAACATCCAACAATAGTCAGCGAGTATATTCTTGTCCCATCTTCCTTGATATTTACGCTCCATATCTTTGATGTCTTGGTGGAACCTCTCACCCTATTCTTCGCTGACTGATCCCAAATTTTCAGGAAAGAAGTCCACATGTGAGTGAAGGAAATGCATTTTGAGACTCATGGAGCAACCCAATGCTTGAAATTTGTCCAGCATATTCATTACAATTGTTTTGTAGTCAGGATGCTTGTAATTACCCAGAAATTTTTCTAACGATATCTTTGAAGGCAACCCAAGCTTTTCCTTCTTTTGTTGACATGCTAGTCTCAAATTCTTTATCCTTCATAAGTTTGGGATATCTGGACCAACAAAGATTCCCTCCTTCAACTTGGCTTCGGATAAATATGGAAACTTTTTGCACAGGTATTTGAAACATTCGCCATCTTTTGGAATTGGTTTAACAAACTGCTTCATTACACCTAACTTAATATGGAGAGGGGGTAAGAATACTTTTTCTGGATCAACTAGGCTGTTTCTGATAACATTCTTCATGCCTGGTTCAAGTTTTTGTCTTTTTGGCCATTCTTTCTTGACCCAATGTTGACTCTTATCACGACTGTCCCACTCGCAAATAAAACATGGGCACTTTGTATAACCGCCTTGTTGACCAAGTAGCATGAGATAACTTTCAAATCCCCGCAAATGGTCCAACCATGGTCGGCATATTTTATTTTGGTGAGGACGAGAGACAGGTTTTCGTAGCATTCTTTTAAATGCACCGAGTGTCCAACTGGTACAGATGCATACTGGTTTCCGCGATGAAGAAGGACAGCTTTAAGGCTCCTTTTCGAGGAATCTATAAACAACCTCCATTCATCTTTATTGTAAGTGATATTAAATTTGGTCATCAATCCAGGAACATCAGAACAATACACCAGATTTTCTTCTTCCTCAAAGTACTTAACAAATTCCTTTTCTCTATTCCTGTACCAATAAAAAGAGGTTCCCTTGGCCAATAAGTTTTTTTCTTTTAATCTGGAGCCCAACAATTCAGCGGCCTCTTTTGAAAGGCCCAGATCTCGAGTGAGATCATTAAGTTCAACCTGAGAAAAAAGCTGAGGGAATCACCTCCAGAGGGCTTATATTCAGTATCAGAGCCAGTAACTTCTAGGTGTTCTGGGTCTGAAGACCCTGAAGAGATGACTGGCAATTCAGTCGGAGGCAAAGGCACTGGTACACCGGGTCCATGAGGAACGGGTCGAATGGCCGATGGAATGTTATCAGGATAGGAAATTAGCTTGTAATTTTTCCGGTTAAACCCACGAACATGGCAGGAACAAAAGTAGCAATCATCATAGTGATTTTTTGGTTCCCTCCATGTCATAGGAATTCCAAAGCGTAAAGCAGGCTTCTTCTCTTTCAACCAGTTTCGCAGATCATTGAGACACTTCACACAAACTTTATGAGGAGCCCACGATTTGTCCTGGTCTCCGAGTTTCATGCCAAAATACGCAAGATAAAGTTGTCTAACATAATCTGTAATGCTCCTCATACGGTTTTTGATAACACTATATTCACCGCATATATAACAAAAGTCATCTGGCAAATTTTCACAACGTCTCGAACTCGAAGCCATGCTTCACGAAAATCACAGAGAAAAGCAAATGTTAAAATTATTTCTGTGATTTCCACTTGTCACTATGTCAGAGAATGCGTGATACCATATATAAGACTACACTCCTAAGAGGTCAGCGAACCAACAGGAAGATCTGAGATAAGTATTTGTGCGACGCTATTGTTTATAGAGGTACCGAGACGTGAAGGGAGGGGTGGCGAAGGGGGGGGGATCACATAGGGTTATTCTGTAGGTTTCAGTTTCACCATGGTAGTATGATGGTCAATCACATATAAATAAAATGGCCCAATATAAATCTATGGTCAGGCAGGGAGCGAAGAAATTCAACCCGAAACATTTTTATGGTAAATGTTGATAAAAATCCAAATAAAATCGAATTTTTCAAAAAAAAAAAAAAACGTGACCTGATAGAAATTTTTTAGTACTATTTTTGAAATCAGCATAACAAAATATAATAAGTTCAGCTTTCAGTTCCCTTGTATTTTTTTCATCGTAGGCCTGTGCAATTAAGAGAAAATATTGGGGGGGGGGGTACTCCCGAGTCCCCATAATTTGCACCCCCACGCCCACGGTTTAGTGCAATCAAAAGGATATACACATTTGTGGAATTCGAAATCTAATTTTCGTAACGAGTATAAAAACAGTATGTAAAAAAACACTCAAAATACTGGTGTTAAATGATAAAATAAATAAGAACTTTGTGAAAAAAACACACGTAAAATGTTACTTAGACATGTTTATTATATTAATTGTGGATCTTGTGATTTGGGCTATATTAGTCGGACCAGAAGAGCTCTCAAATTTAGGCTCAAAGAGCATGAGAGATATGTTTCTAAGCACGAGCTTTCCAAATCTTCTATTGCCTCCTCTTCTTGGAATTCTATTCATTGTTTTCAGTTTTCTAAGGCTAAGATATTGTGCACTCCTCAGTCTTTGTCCCATCTTGATTTTTTTTTTCTGGATGTTTTTCCATTACCCAGCGCTTGGAATGTCTTGTGAACGATGGTTCTTCCGTTTCTTTCGTTCATTCCGCTTGGCAGCTGCTGTTGTAAGGTTCTATTCACTTTCCCCTTTCTCTTCTGCTACCATTTTTTCTTTTTCTTTCTTCCTCTTTTTCTTCTTAATCTATTATTTTGTTTGTCCTTCTTTATTTTTTGTTTTGGTTCTTATGTGTGTGTTTCTGCCTTTCCTTTATTTTATTATTTCATACTTTTTATTACTATATAAAAAAGTTGTCTTATGTGCTGTCCTGTATGATGTTAATTAAAAAAAAATTGTGTTTTTATGTTATTTTTGTTTTATGTTCTTTTGTTTGTTCTGTTTTCTTTTTTGTGTATGTTTGTGTGTTCTTTTTTGCTTATTATTTTTTTTATGTATTTTTGTTTGTCCTTGTTTACTTTTCTTTTTATCCCTTCCCCTTTTTTCCCCCTCTCCGCGGTTTTGTTCTCCTTTTCTTGTTTCCTTGTGGCAACATGTTTATTTGTTTATCTTTTTCAGTTCCCTCTTTTTAGTGCAAGGAGGTTTAACTTATGGAGGCGTGCATGTTCCCCGTTTTTGAAGCCAACGACTACGCCCTCTCATTCACCCAAAACATTCTATATCGTCATTGGCATGCATGTAAATTTTCAAGAACAAAACTGCTTTTTTTCTCATTTTTTACTGATTGTACGTAAGTTTACCTTAAAGCCATAGTTTTAGGCATAATTTTAATCTTATATCTGTGATACTTTTACTCTTTATTTTTAAATTATCAATTATTTTTAAACACGTATTATTAATTGGACATCAACGGAGACAACGATAGAGTATTATTGCGATAGCGTTTTCATTATTTTGTAATAATTACTTTCTTTCAAGTGAATTATGTAAACACTGTGGGGTAAATTATGACGGGTTGTTCAGCCTTTGGATGTACCAGCAGTAGGGTGTCTCGGAAAAACGAATGTCTGAAAATGTTTGCTTCCCGGGGTTTACCTGGATCCTTTTGGTGTAAAATTTTAAGTCTGTAGGTAGACATTTGAGTTTGCCTGTAAGGACATAAAGATTTAATTATTTTGAGAAAATTCGTCATTTTCGGGTTTATTGATTTTTTTCCCCAACATTTCCTCTGTATTTCAATTAAGTTTTTATGAGTTCTTAAGTCTTAAAGAAGTACGAATTTGCATATAAATAAGATTCATATAAATTGTAATCACAGCAGAAATTACTTATTCAAGAATGAAAATGGACAGCACAAAGCACACACACACATGCAGTGGCGGATCTAGGATTGGGTAAAGGGGGGGGGCTAACTTACTGGGTCTTCAATAATTTTGGTATCCACAGGCCCTACGAGAGGGGGGGGGGACAGGCGGAGCATCGCCCCGGAGCCCGTGTTCAGCTAAAGTGCGTTCGTAAATTTTTCAGAATGCGTTAAGAATTTCATTTATAGATATGTAATTAAAATCTTTTTCTTTTAAACAGACTAAATTTCGAATGCATCCCAGATAACACAAACTTGTTCAGAACCCTCCTAGAAGACGTCATATAGACAAGTTGAGATGTCCATTAAACATCCAGGATTCGTCGGATTCTCGTCCCTTTTACGTCAATATAGCACTATAGGACGCCCATATGACGTCGTATAGACATCTATATAGGCGTAATTATGGACGTGCTTGCCTATTTATGGACTTAGTATGGGCAAGTCTTGGACATCAATGTCTATATATGGACCTACTTAGGTCAAGTCTTGGACATCTCCATCCATGCTTCTTGCCATTTCACTAAGGTACTATGGATTATCTGGGATACGTCTATAAAAAAGACTTACTCTGGAAATTCCATGTCTAGTTTTCGTCTATTCATGGACATTTTCTGGATTTTCCAGATTATGTCCATAAATAGATGTCTTCTGGATGTCTATCTATAGACATGGACGTAATATGGGCGAGATGGATCAGAAATGGATATAAAATGGACAACTGTGCTATCTGGGATAATTCTAAAATGATTTACATGGCAGAAATGTTAATTCTACCATTAAATATTAGTATTTTTTTTTCAATCTTCGAACATGAATTAAAAGTAACATTATATATCAGACAAACTTCCCTCCCACTCTCTTTCCGTTTAGCATTTTATATGAAAATCATTAAAAAGACCAGTTTTACAAAAAAATCCCTTCCGTCCCTCCTGTTTTTTCGAAACTTTTGTGCTTTACGAAAGGGGCCGGGAAGGCTTTCGCCCCGCCTTATAAAATTTCTCTCAGAGGCCCTGATTATCCAAGCTTGGCGACATTTGGCACGATTTTTTACATATGTCGCCTGTATATTTCATTTTTCTGCCTACATATAGTATTACGTAATCGAATTTTGAGAAAGGTGTGCGAATTTCCGATAAAATAAAGTACTCGAACCTGCTAGGTCTTATACTTTATAGGAAAAACAATGTCTGAAAAAATTAATTTAAATCATACCTCTTTTTTCCATAGTGATATCATTGTATTCTTTCTAATAAAGCACCTCTTTACAAACTGCCTGTTAGTGATGCATGTGGTATATTTTGTGAGTGCTGTTGTTCTCCTTGAAATAGCTTGTTCTGGGGCTGTGCATTTATGATTTCTTCCTGATGATTTGCGCTTTCACTCACACTAGACAAATTATCATTTTTCGGAATTTTCATAAAATAATCACCTATATTACGATTCAATGAGCGCTTTCTTGAGGCCATAACATTTGCATTTAAATTAAATTCTACCAGTGGCGGCTCGTGGGATACAGCAAGTACTGCCGGGTTGCACTTGAAATTATCAGCACATACTTTAAAATAATTTATTCTACTAATTTTCTTAAATTCAGATTAGAATTATGGAATTTCTATGGTAAATTAAAAAAAAAAAAAAAAAAAACCGTATTGTAGTAACTGCCGGATCGCTCATTCAGAAAAGAAAGCCCTTTAATCTTCCCGCAATTCAATTGTGAGTCTTGGTACAGTCCTTATAGCTGATAACGAAATTGGCTGCACCGTTGCCATGGCAACGACTGTGCAAGCAGTGTCTCCGGCATAGGGAGTATGTAGCTAAGATACAGCTGATGAAACATTTTCTAACGATGGCTGCACTTGTGAATTCGACTAACTGTTTGGCTGGAGAAGTGAGGGGGGGGGGGGTAAGGAGAATATATATTCGGAAAAATCTCGACTTTATATTGCTGAATTTATCAAGAAGGTAGGCCTGAATAGACGCTTATGAATGGACAATTACCCATCAAAGCAGTATTGTTTTTAAGTAAGCAAGAACTGGCATTTAGAGGACATGGCGAGCGAGAAAATTCTTTAAACATGGGAAATTTTAAAGGGCTCTTAAAATTATTGATATCTGAATTGAAACAACGCCCTTTTATGAGGACATCACTGACCGATTCGCAAGTTTAAAAGAAAGGAGGATTGATTTGACTTATAAAAAATAAGTAAGTTTTCTTTTTTTTTCTTTTCTTCTCAAGTTAACATTACAAAAGAAAATTCTAAGGAAACTTCGAATCAGACACGGATTAATGCAATTTTGAGGATAAGAGAGGCTGGTTGAAACTTATGTCCATTTTACGGAAGTAAAATAGGATCTCTTACATTTTTAATGTAATTTCTTTTTCTTTTTTTTTTTTCTCGGTGAGGGCTTAATCCGCCAGCTTTCGAATTCAGTAACAAAGATTTTCCATTCCTGTCTGGAGGAGGGGGAGGGGCTCATATGATTCCGGCTGCACTAACAGTTTTGACCACGGGCCGCCACTGAATTCTACACACGAACGGGGCTAAATAGAGAACAAATGAATCACACTAGCGCGTCACCCGAAAAGAACGACCAAGCGGAGAAAGAAATTTCAATGGGCTAAGATTTTGAAGCCTGCTTAGAAAGGACTACAGTACTTCCAAGAAATTCTTCCACCATTCCTAAACATTCAAAACGGGTGTACTTTTGTATAAACAGTAAATGTCCGAAAACCAGGTAAGGAAAATTAGTTATAGTAATAGTATTCTTTCAAAATCCCCTGGAAATCCAAATGGCGGAACAAAAGAATCTTTCACAATGATACAGGAGATAGCCACTTGGGATTCCTAGTCACTTGATGTCTATGTTACACTCCCCCATCCCCTCACTATGTACAGTTGAAGGCCAGAAATCAGCAGACCTAAAATCCGCAAACGTCCGAAATCCGCACACCTTCTATGATGTAAGTAATGAAATTCGCAGTATTCCGCCAATGATGAAATTGTTGAAAAGTTTCTTGAATCCAGATAAATATGATTCTGATGATGATGATAAAAACTTGGGTAATAATAATAATAATAAAAAAACCCATTTGATAAAAGTTTAAAGTTAAGAGAAGAATACCTTAAATTTTTTACAACAGCTAAATTCTGTAACAAAACAAGAATTAATGACAATTCTGTTTAAATATTCTGATGAAAATATGCAGTTTAAACAGTTATTGTTTAAACTGCATATTTAAACAGTTATACAATTTGCAGAATTAAATAAATAAAAGAAAGAAACTGAAAGTAGAAAAAAATATTTTAAGACAAATCACCATAGAACATATTTTCAAAATTAGAGAAAGGAAATTTTGAAACCATTTGCTTTGCTAGTCTTCATGTAATTTCCTTTTTCTCCTATGCTTTTGTATTTAAAGTGAAAATATAAGTGAAATACATTTGACTGCGTTTTTATTTCATCGTAATTGTATTCTCCTTTTACATCATCGCTCAAACACTGTTCTCTGCATTTGCCATAACCCGTTCAAACAATTAGCTGTTCTGCGCTACTCACGTATATATAGTAAAACTAGGTTACTGATCATCCTTAAAAGAAACCGAAATGTTTCAAGGAGGAGACGAAATTTCGGGCGAGTCCTTGGGACTCAAGTTTTGAAAATATCTGTAGCCTGGATACGAAAGGGTTAAAAACCATTGATTGAGGTCAAGTCTAAAAATCAAAGTAATAAATCAAAAAAGTAAATTAAAATTCCAAAATAACATTTTAGACACGCAGTTTTTAACTAAGCATCAAAACTCTATTCTATCTAGTCAAAATTCAGTTTCAAGGGGGGGGGGGCTAGCCCCCCCCCCCGTAGATCCGCCTCTGCACACATGCAATATATTGATATAGTTAGGATAGATTATGATTATTTTCATAAAATAATCATAAAAAGTACGTGATCAAAAACGTTTGGAGACTGATTTAAATGCATAGTAGGATCGCTTGTTTTTCTTCAATTTCCGCATAAATTAACTCTTTCTTGTTGTGATTGCTCTTGATATACACTATATTTTTATGCATAGGTATTTTTAAAAAAATATAACGAGTTAAAAAACAATTTCCTTAAGTTGAAGGAAAATATTTATAAAACTTTTTAAATTATTACGAAATTTACGTTTATCGTATTTTTTTTTAAAATCTTTAAGGCCTTACAGGCAAACTAATGTTGACCTATAGACTTCAAATTTCACATATTTTAATTTCTTACCAAAAGGAAACTGAAAAACCCCGGGGAGCAAACATTTTCAGACATTTGTATTTTACGAGACACCCTAACCAGAAGGGAAGACAGATGTTTATATCGTTTCATAGGTAAGTTCAATTTTATTTGTTATGTTATTGTAACTTTCGTATTTCATTCACTTTATTTTATGACTGTGTCTTTCGTTTAAATCACCAAATATGCACAGCTGAATGCATGCTCTATTTTATCATAATTATATTATTAGTAATGAATATCAACATTCTGCATCACTTCCGTTTTAAGCTAATTTGTTCTCGTCTTTTAACAACTTTTGTTTGCTTAAAATTTATTTTTTTCTTCCTTTCCTAGTGTTATCATATTGTATTGGTAATCAAAAAGGATCTCTACACAAAAAAGGTACATTATCAGAGTTATCAGGTTTATTAAACTATCCAGGCAAACACTTAATGTCTACCATTAAGAAATGCGTAAGGTTTCATTTGTTTAAAATAATTTTTATCAGTTTTTTTGTTCACACATTTGCCTTTTTAAAACCATATTTAAATCAATTTGTTATGCAGTATAATGAATGAACTACAGGAGCGATTACGCAAATACAACGCTGGGTATTAGCGGAGCATTCAAAGATCCATGTTGAGAAGCAAGCCTGGTCACAAGTCTTCTCTGTTGTCTCTTCTTTTTGATGGTGTGAATGAATAGGCTAAACCCGGGTTCCCGATTAAATATGAAACCCATCTTATATACTAAAGCGAGAGGTTTGGGGGGGGGGGGGAGGTAAGTAGGCTTTATTATAATTATCCCGTCCCCACTGAAACTTTTTGTGAATTCACTATTCTGTATATTGGGGCCGTTTAATTAGATTAAAATTTTATTTGCGCACCATGTCCTGAGTTCTGCATCCTTTCTAACAACATTCAAAGCTTTAAATAATTTCAAAAGCAAATAAAACTTACATCAACCGTGCATATTACATTTACGCGATTTCGGAAATAAATAAATAAAAATAAATATTTTTTCAGAGTCTTGTCACATTACATATATGGATTAAATCTGAATTTTTATCACTTCAAATGCCCATATCAGTTAATATGGTAATTAACACATGTACTAATATGCTAATATCTATCTAATTGTTATTATTAATATTATTTTCCAATTAAATAGTACTAATGTTGCTAAAAATATGGTAGGAAAATCTCAGTCCACAATTTTGCGAGACGTCTCGCGTCTTGCGTCAGACGAGGCAGAAAATATATCTCTGAGACACGAGACGTGACCGAACTTTGCGCCTGCGAGACAGCCCTGTCTTGCGCAGGGCCGTAGCTAGACCATTTTTACAGGAGAGGGGGGGGGGGCTTACAAATGTATACATATATGTATTCGCACACACAGGCAGAAGTGTGTTTTTTATAAACACACACTTCTGTGTATGTTTATTAAAAAACTGAATCCTGTCTTCTTGTTAGTCTTCATTATAAACAGTCTACTGTGAATACAAACATAACCAAAATTTTTTCATAGGAGGGGGGTTATGACTACTGCAACTCACAAATATGTATGCGTGTGTGTGATAAGGAAGTGAAGAATATCCATTTTGTATGGAAAAAAATCCTCATTGGGGGGGGGGGGGGTGGGGGGGAGGGGTCTATCATTGAGACTGCTTGACAAGATAGCTGCTTGTATCCTAGACTTCAATTCATCGATGTCTCAGCAACAGGTGTGGCATAGACTCTGTCTTTCATATAGCCCCATAAAAAAAAAGTCGAGTGGCGTAATGTCTGGAGAGCAGGGCCGCCAGGGTGCTGGACCATCCCTTCCAATCCATCGATTTGGAAGTGTTTCATCCAGGAAATCATACACTATCAAACCCCAGTGTATGTAATGGAAAAAAATTTACATTATTATGTAAAAGGGTTATTCTATATACAATCTTTATAATCAGGGCAAGACTTTATGCTCACCCAGAATATTATCTACTTGGATACCTATATAGTTTATTAATTAATTAATTTTTTTTTTATATCAATACCACTTAGGGCTTGACTGCCAAGAAAAGGAAAATACACACAGTCGCACCTCTATTCAACAAAGTCGCTAAATACCAGAAAAAAGTTGGCTATATGAAAAATTTGTTAATGCATACAACTGATTTTAAATTTATAAACAATAAATATTATTGGAAAAAAAAGTAGTTATTCACACTTTTTAAAAATAAATAACAGTAACTTGCATTTTAATTGAAAATAAATCTGCAAGGAGAAACAAAAAAAGGTAAAATAAAATGTCTGAAGTTATACCATATTTTTGGTTTTAAGTTAATTATTTTGTGATAAAATTAATGAATTAAGTTCATTATCATATGGAGGGGGATAATTAAATTAAGAATACATTACCATCATGTGGTACTGTCAGACATAATTAAATTTAAGCACTCATGATCCTTGAATTTAATTGCTGAAAAAGTCTGTTAATTTTGTTTGTTTTTTGGCAGCGATATGGATATTTATTTCTCTAAACATCTTTACAATGTTCATGCGATTTTCATTTAAAATAATCTTCAAACAGCGTGAAAGTCTGATTGCGGATAGTGAATACGTGTTAGGAACCCCTAAAAAATCCTCCGCCTTTCCCGTTAGTAGATGCTCCTAGAGTAGGCTTGCCATACCAAACATACACATGCATGCTAGACTCATTTCACAAACAAAGTAACACAGAAGAACTTTATTCTCAGATAACTGAGCACAGAAAAGAATCGAATGTTAAAAACTAAATAATTGATGCAATGATAAGCAGATAATATTATTTGAAAAAATCATGGCAATGAGCTTCTCAAGTTAATGCAATGGAATTTTCATGACGCTATTTAATGATGTTGTAACAGTTGTCAGTATTTATGATGAACGAAATCCCGTTTATTTTAAAATCGAACTCCACAAACAAAATCATATCATATGTGACATACACTGTAGTTGGATTTAGGCTATTTTTATCTTTCTGTTGACAACTGAGTTAGCAGTGAAGGGGGGGGGGGGGGACCAGAACAAATTACCCAATCCTGGGGGGAGAGGGGAGGAAAGATGACCATGCCTGTTGGGCTATTTGTCACACTACCAGTAGAAAGAAGTAAAAATCTACATTTATGATTGGATAGTATATTGCTGCGAGTCCCTCCTTCAAGAGGATAGCGGAAAAGAGTTCTGAACTGTAAACAGAAATTTTTTTCAAAGACCAGCCTTAAATGCAGAAATAAGCTTTCAAAACACCACGTGATTCACACGTCATAGCCACCAACCCGTCTCATCATGTACTGGTAATCAGTCTTATCATCTGTTATCAGATGCAAAAAATAAAACAGAGAAAGAAGTGTCAGAGAAAGCAAAAAATGAAACAATCCAAAATTTATAAATATCGTATTAAAATTTAAATTAAAAAGACATACTTGTTTAATTACTTATTATTGTGCAAATTCATAAATAACAACAATTTTTAGAGGTTTGTTTTGGGGGTGGGGGCTATCAAATATTTATACTTCTCCAAGCGACCACCTCTGTTAATGACCGATTTCCCTAAGAACGGAGGGTGGTCGCTCTTGAGAAGTTTCATTTTATATTTAATGTATCGTGCTTGAAAAGAATAAATGTCTATACACTGCCATAAACAGTAATGAACTGAAATTACTTTGAGTGCTTCTGTAGAAATGCCACAAATACTATTTTCAATGGAATACATTACTTTGTATCTTTAATAACATATATGAACTTTGTTTTGTATGAAATAGGAGAATATCTCTAAATATTCTTTAAAGAATGATTAACCATAAAGCGTTGCTGTGTTGGAATGAATTTGAGATGATTTATTTGTCTTGTTAAATCATACATTTTGGTTCTCATTTCAAATTTACAAAATACTTTCATGTTGTCAGTTGGAACATGTTGAATCCAATCTTTGAATTCTGCTGCATTTTACTATTCTGTTCTGTAACATTAGGTGTATTGAAGTTATGACATTTTAAAAATTGAAAACTTAAAATAAACAAATGATAAAATAATAAAATATGCAGATGTAATACTCATCAGTCTATGAAGATAAAAACTTATTTATATAATTTTAAATATTTAAGACTCTTCACGTTTGACATAAATTCACACAGAGTAACTATCAGTGTTGCCAACTCTGATGGAGAAAAAGTGTCTAGAAATTGCCAAAAAGGATTTTGAGCTGAGAAACAAGTAAATTACTCATAAGTGATTCCAATAAGAAAATACAATTTTGTTTTGCCTGGTGTTTGTGGAATGTCTGTCCTAAAAGGAATGATGCGACATTAAGTGAAACTGCCTTATTACATTGTCGACATCCAGACAGTGGTCTGCAAAGTTTTTATTTTGCTGCCACATATCACCTACATTTTTAAAAAGACCACAGTGGTGAAATTTTATACCCTCTAGTTTGCACATGCACATAAAATAAATTTAAATAGCATTTAATAATGCAAATGGCAAACTACATATATGAGCTAGCAGAACGGATAGTATGATCAACGAAAAAGGCTAGAGTTGTAAGAAAGTTAGAAAGGGCCAGAAATTGCTTAAAACAGAAAGAATACAACTAGACATACCACTAGTAGCTTTTTTGGAAATTTGTGGCTACTTAGTTTCTGGAAAAAAATAAATAAAATAAGGAAAGAATATCAAGAAAAATTTTAGATGGTGAAAAAAATGAAATTCATTTCATTAAAAAAGAAACAAAACTATATGGCAAATAAAAGGTGGCCCTGGAAACTGTAAGTGCTTAGAATTGAGACATACGTTGCAAAACAATCAGTCTTTGCAGTACATTTCATCTTTTAAAAGAAAGAAGGTATAAAATGATATGTTTTGCAGAAAAATTAAAGCAAAGTGCCCTATATGCTATGCCTTCTCTCTTCACTTTTTGCACAATTTTTACATCTATTTTGCATTTTACCGTAGTCTACCAGATCTGGACAAAATGCCTGCAGAACACCTGCAACTGTTTGATATGACGTTGCAAAACATGTTGCATCTGCTCCTAGGGGGATGACAAATAAAAACCAGAATATTCTGTTCCAGAATGCCCAGAAATACCCCAAAATTTTAAGATGAGAATTTATCAATTGTTCTATCAAACATGACTACCAAATTTTAGATGCATTTTTTAACTTTTCATGAACATTCTGTGGCTTGCATAAGCATAATGCGACAGAGCTAACTTTTTTTCTTTCGGGGGGGGGGGGGGCACAAAATACAGTGGCAGACACAGAAAAGTTTCAAAGGAGGTGCAACAAGTAGGACAAAGTGATGGAGTGATATCAGAGATGGGTCACTTTTTCTTTTAATAAGTACATTTTTAATACTAATCTTTCCTATAGGAATTTAAGAGCCTTCTTTTCAGCTAAATGATTTTCATAAAAATTATGATACAATTATTAAAAATAATAAGCAAAATTTAAAATTAATATCCATATATTTATTGTAGCAAAACAGCATAACAATAAAATAAATCATTAAAAAATACACTGAATATCAGTATGTTAAATAATTGTACGTAATGCACAATATAAAACAAACATGTTTAAAAGTAAAAATGATAATTCAAACAAAATAACCTTTTGATATTCACATAATATTAGTCTCATCTATCAGACAATTTATACCACTAACTTTTTTATACATATAGATGAGACTGTAGGATGCAGAGAAAGTACTGTAAATGCTAAACAAGTTTAAGTGCACGAATAACCTTAGAATCTCAATTTTTAAAAGTTAAAAATAATTAAAATTAAGGTTATTTCTATATTTGAAGGTCCTTTCCATAAGGATCCATTCCTCCGATAATAGGACATTAAAACACACTGAAGGCACTTCAAAATAGCCCTCACGTTCTCATAAAATATGGATTAATATTTCTGACAACACAAGAGCAGTTGAATAATACAGGGATACTGGAATGAAAGTACTAAAAACACTTAAATACAATCAGTTGTCCTAGTATTAGCATTCTTAAAGACATAGGAAGCCTTAACAGTTACTTTTCAGTCAATTTTAAATTGCTGCATTAGTAATTTTCTGTTGATTTCAGCCAAAATAATACTGAACTGCTGCTCTTTTTCCTTAGATAAATTTGCAAACATGTCTATATCGTCCTCTTTTTCTTTCTCATTCTTATCATTCGCAAAGTTTTTTTTCGGTCTACCTCTCTTTTTGCTCTTTGCATTTAAAGAAGTCCTGGAAGCATTAGCTGCTTCGCTACCTTCACTGTTAGAGCCTTCTCCCTCCTTATCGTTCGCATTCGAATTTTCTGTTTTCTTTCGCGTCTTCTGGCTCGTTTTTACCTTTTTCAACTCATTATCGAATTGGAGAGAGTTGAAGTAATCTGGCCTTTCCCTTTTAGTTCTTTCGGTACGACGTCTCTTAACTTCTCCTTCTTCTGTACGACCAGTTTTATGTACACTTATCGGTCTTCGAGCAACGAAGAAAACGTGTCCGCATGGGCAGGCTTTGCATGCTACAGGAACATGTTGCTGACATTTTGGACAAGGCTTTGTAACCATGGTAAAGACAAACGGTATTACAAATTATATATATATTTTTTTTTGTTGTTTACGTAAATACCAAAACAAATAGCGCAACACTCGTGACCTAATGTTTTCAACCTTTTGTGGGGGTTCGAAAATTATTTCTCTTTTCAAAACTGCTGAAACGCAACTGACCTAAGCGCTCATTTACTTATACTGCGCACTCAGCTATACGACAATACTTGCTTAACACGGACGAAAAAACTAACCCACCATACACCTACCTTTTGAAAATGCCAGTGAAAAAAAATAAAATATGATATTTATAAAAATTTATTATTGGAATTAACAAATCTGTGAATATTTTTTTTCAAAAATATTTAAATACTTACAGGAAAAATATATTGAATAATTCTAATAACCTAATTAAATTTACTGAATTTTCACAGTAAGCAAAAGAGCTAAATACCGATTTAAAAAAAAATTGTTATGCACCATAATTTATTTTTATTCAATTTGAACGTCTCTGTCTTGTTTTTTAAAATTTTTACATTGTCTATTTAAAAGTACTTGAAAAGGAAAACTATTGTTTAGCCTCAAACTACTGTAATGTTATTTATTTTTTATTTGGCGCTTGAGCAAAGTTATAACCGCTTCTTAAAATACAATGAGTTAATTAAGATATAGCGAATTTAAATAGACATGAAATTTAAAAAAATGTTAAAGCTAAAGGCAATAGAACTGGATGAAATCTCATTTTGTATACTTCTGTTGTTATATATTTAAGTAATCGTTTTAATGTGTAAGTTCAGCTTGTAGTAGTATATAATTATAGCTTGTAGTAGGGGGAAAATATAGGAGTACGTGTTTATGCTCAAGAGACAGATCATTAATCGTCGTTGTAGATTATCATAATTAAAAAATGCATATTAGTTGTTGTTTTTCACGGTTGTAATTTCAATTGTTCTAAAAGCAAATATGACCAATGGTTTTTATGGACAGTTTGACACCCCTGTATTCTCTGTTTTCTCATTCTTAATAGTGTTAAGTGTTTTGCTTTAATTTTACTCATGCCTCAAAAATAAGATTCTTCATGTTTTTGCCTGCTTGAAAACAAAGTGTTTTTAAATGTGATGCAGCTGAATGCATTTAGTTTTATAGTGCATGAAGAACTCAGTCAATTTTTTGTATGGTGCATAATTTCAAAATTTCACTCTAGAAAACAGTATCTTTATTGCCTGTAATTATTTTCGTAGGTATTTTGTTTCAAAACTCGAAGAAAATGTGGCCTATGTATGTTGATTACTCTGATGAAGAGTGTAGAAGAGTTTTAAGAAGTCTTGGTATGTGGATCCCTTATTTTTTGGGGCACAGCTTGGATATTTGCCATCATGGAAAAATTAAATATCTCGTGGTGCTAAATACACTAATCTACCAAGGATGATGTGTAACAATATACAGAGAACAGTTTTCATTCTAACCATAATGGGAAAAGATTATCAGTTATGCACATTGCCAGAGAATGAAAAGTTTCCATTGTTGGCAAATATCCAAGTTGTGCTTTTTTTTAATAACGTGGAAAAGTTTTTCATTAAATTACTTATTTTATTGCATGGAATTTTAAATGTTTGTGGGTACGGTACTTACGTATTATCCTGGCGGTCTGCCAAGACGAGTGATTTTTCACCAATATAAATGCTGGACACGTGAAATTATTGATGGTTATGAATACAATTGGCAACAGTTTGCCAGCGCATTTTACAAAAAAATAATTTGGTGGGAATGACTGCCGGGATAATACATAAGTACTGTGGGTACTTTAATCATGAACGAGGGTTTAATTATTCTTGTGTCAAAATTATATGTTCCCATAAACAATGTTAACTTTTCATTGCAACACCTGCAAAATTGTTAGTGAATTCAAACACAAAATATCAGAAATAAGTTTGAATTTGGTGACACACTTAACAAAATCATGTTTTTGGGTGTTAAAAGGCTGCCCGTTTTCAGTTGCAAAAAAAGAAGGTTCTACTGGAAGAGTAAGGTTTACAAATCTGGATACTATAGCAGACTTTTTATGTTTTTCAACTGAAGAAGGGTGGAGTTGTAGTAAAGTTAACTAACTGGTAACTTTTTTATGTATGTTATTTTACAAAGGTTTTAATTAATTTTACCTTTCAACACCGATTGTTTTGTTAAATAATCTTGTTATGGCTGTAGGTTGTAAAAAAGAATTATTGTTAGAATCATTCTACATAATGATTATTCAAAATATGTTTACAGATTTATATTTTAAGTATGAAGTATGGATATATGTTCTATAGTTAAGAAACTTCTGAAAATTCACCTTTTAAAATCCTACTGAAAGCGAAGCATTTTCGACCAACATATACGGCTATCCTTTGAAAGTCACCTGCAGATGTTTGTCTCTGTTGAAACTCCCCCTCCCCCCCCCCCCCCCCCCCCCATCGAACTGGACTAGAGTAGAAAGGAAACTGCACTGTTATGAGCTGCAGTGGTACAGAATATGTCCAAATGCACAAATGAAATTTGAGGGTAATTTTTGCCTTAAGTGTATTTAAAGGGGAAAAATTTTTTTGTACAGATGCAGTAGTCATCAAAAGAAGCTGCTTAGTCTATTGAGAACAGCAGTTTCTCTACATTCATAGCAAAGCTGCCCTTTGTCTATTCCTCTCATTCCAAAAGAAACATAGCCTTCCCCCCCCCCCCCCCCCCCCCCATCCCCGAGGGAAAGGTAACACAGTTAAAAAACAATATAAACTCTCTCCCTTTCCCTACTCTCCTCCTGAAGGCTAATAAGGCCTTTAATGACTTAATAATAATAGTTGCTTAAACAAGAAAGAAAATATGTTATGGTTTTGGGGGAAATTTTGGACAAGAATAATTAAGTTTGGGGGAAATACTGGGCCCTTAACATTTTCTGTAATGTGATTTTTGGTAATCTGGTGGAGTTAATCAGAAGACAGGTCTCTGTTTATTTGCAGAAAACCCTTCTTGAAGCCAATTAGTTTTCTCCCTTCTGTAGTTGCAGGAGATAACATGAATGATTTATCGCTAATGTTACTCTGTCATTACACTTTTCATGTACAGTTACTGCGATATTATTATCCAAGAGCACATAAAAGTAAATGCATGTCATTTCCTATAGCTTCCTAATTTTTTTTTCCCGTTTAATTTTAAAATTATCACTTTCTTCCCCCCATACAAAAGCATTTTTATAACAATAATACAAACAAAAAATGTCAGCAATCTCTAGTCCACGCAAAACTCCCTAAAGCTTATAATTAAAATTCTTCCAATTGATATCCCTTATTGTCTCAAAAAAGTTATTGCACAAATAAATTTTCCTACCATGTAAGGCTTATTTAAAAAACTTTACCACTTAAATTTTCAATGCAACTATAGGTTAAAAATTCAGCCATCTTGTTTCTTCAGTAAATCATTGACAATAACAACATATTTAAACAAAATTCCTCCCAAAACTCATACATGAAGTACCGTGAAAAACATTTAACACGAAACCGAAGGGACCAAAATATTTTTTCTTGTTAAAAGAATTTCGTGTTAAGATTCATAAAAAAAAAAAAAGAACAAAACTCACCATATTTTCGATGTTCTTATATTTTATATCTATTTCCTGTTAAGCAACAAGTAGGCTGCATTCATTGGGATGAAAAGTATTTACAAAAAATATTATTTTTGGGAGAAAAAATCAGTTATCTTTTTTTGAAATGTATTTTTTGGAGCCATACTCTCCACAAATTGTTCAAGATCGTCCATAGTTTTAATTTCTCCATTGGAATGCCACCTGAATAACTGCGTATGCTGTTTATCATTTTTTGCACTTCTGAAGTAGTAGAGGGGACGGGAACTGCATATTTGAATCCGTTGTCAGATTCGTCATCGGAATCAACAGAATCTTGGATTTTGAACCATATCCAAAATCTCTTTTTCTGCCATTATCGGTGCTGTACTTAACATCATTACCGCATTTTTTTTCCCTATGTAGGGGAAGCGGAGTAGAAAGCAGCGAAAGTTCAAGCATTTACTCTGCATTTGTGCACACGTAAACGGGCCCTATGAGAACAACATTCCTACTAATCGCCGATTCTTTGATACAGATAAGGGTAAAATCATACAAGCCGGTGCCCACCCCATGTAAACATGGCGACAGTCGCTGGAGCTTGGCGACCGCCAAGCTCCAGCGACTGTCGCCATGTTTACTAGTCATTCTAGGCAACCAGTGGTCCGTTTTTAACTAAAAAAACCCCAGTGGATTCAGCAACCTAGTTGTACAGCTATCTAAACTAGGCAACCAGTGGTCTGTTTTTAACTAAAAAAACCTCAGTGGATTCAGCAACCTAGTTGTACAGCTATCTAAACTAGGCAACCAGTGGTCCGTTTTTAACTAAAAAAACCTCAGTGGATTCAGCAACCTAGCTGTACAGCTATCTAAACTAGGCAACCAGTGGCCCGTTTTTAACTAAAAAAACCTCAGTGGATTCAGCAACCTAGCTGTACAGCTATCTAAACTAGGCAACCAGTGGCCCGTTTTTAACTAAAAAAACCTCAGTGGATTCAGCAACCTAGCTGTACAGCTATCTAAACTAGGCAACCAGTGGCCCGTTTTTAACTAAAAAAACCTCAGTGGATTCAGCAACCTAGTTGTACAGCTATGTAAACTACGCAACCAGTGGACCGTTTTTAACTAAAAAAAAAACAACAACAGTGAACTAAGCAACCTAGTTGTACAGCTAATGTAAACTGGGCAAACACTGGCCCGTTTTCAACTCAAAAAAACATCGGTGGATTAAACAACCTAGTTGTACACCTCTTATAAAGTCAGTATGATTAGAATAGCACGTAAATAGCACTTACGAAAACATAAACACTTCAAATATCAATTTAAAATTCACATTAAAAACCTTAAACATCAAAAGATTCGTTAAAAAAGAACACTTACCTCTATTTTTTTGGTAAATAACCGCTCAGAAATGTCCCCAACACCCACCGGCTTATAACGTACTATATTTCTAACAAACACCCACAAATTCTTTTCTTATATTAACATAACACATTTCATTCCCTTCCATCAGTAACGCAAACAATTTCAAATTCCCAAACCTGACGAAACACGTATTCTTTATGGTTGCCAGTCACAACTACCACCGGCAGTTGGCGGTGCATCGCTCACTCTCGCGTCAGATTGTTCGCCAATGATTTGTAAACAAACCATTGACATGTAAACAAGGCACCGTATACGGAATATAGTCCCAGATAAGAATTCTATTCATAAGGGGGAGGGGGGAGAGGGAGAGACCTGATGGATGATGCTACTAATACTTCTAGGATGACAAAAGGTAGAAAAACCATTTCCCAGAATTTGAATAAAATTTATTTTCCACAAAAACGTTCTAGTGACTTGTCGCAAACATACCGCTGAAGATTAAAAACGAACTGTTTTTTTTTGGTGTTAAACGATTTTTGTTTCGTGTTAAAAGAACAAAAATGCATTAAATTGCATATTTTGCGTTCCAGACCGTTGAGTCATTTCGTGGTAACCAATTTTTCACGTTAAGTGTTTTCGTGTTAAACGTATTTCACTGTATCTATTTGCAACTCCTCACTTTCCCAAATTTTTCCATTAACTTGAAAACTCAAATATGAAATGCCTAATCCAAAAAACTTACTTTTTAACTTCTTGATGCAAGTTCCAATTACAAAATGGATGCCATTTTTTTTCTAGACGGAAAATCGTCAACAATAACATATTTAAACATAATTCGGGAATAATACCGTAAGCGGGTGTCGGTTGAGTTGGAGACTTTTTTTTTGTCGCCAACGTCTAACCTTGGCGACTTGTTTTTTGCGCCAGACAAAACATAAACATAAGTAGACACATACGGAAAAATATAAACCCAAAACTACAATATACTTATCTAAACACATTAAAACATTAGCAGGCATATTTCAAATGCAATTATAAACAAAATGTACATAAACAAAGCACTAGCTCTGGGCACGTTAAAAAATAAATAAACCATAACCTTCAAATTATGCAAAATGCTAAAAATATGTTTCTGCACATAATTATACAGCGAAATTTCCCTTAAAACGTTAAAATAACAGTTTTAAATCAATAGAAAAACACTCAAATAAACCGACTACCCCGCCCCCCCCCACCCAAACAATTCAAAAATACTTATTTTCTATATCATATTTAACCTGAATAGTGCACGTGATTTCAAGAAAAATACACTGCAAATATTTTTATAAAATGTTAAAAACACTCTTTATAAATAACAGAAAACAATTATAATAAACCGACTACTTCCTCCCCCACATGATTTTTGCAATTTAATATACCTTCAAAACACACAACATTTACACTATTAATCAGAATAGAATCAAATCTGATCACAAACTCAAAAATCCTTACATATTTATTCATATTTAACCTAAAAATTGTACGGGAATTCTGTAAATCAGAAGAAAACCCAGATAACAAATAAAATTAACCATCCCTTTAAAACCTTAAAAAAATTTATTTTTTCATCCCAATTCACAAAAAATAACATAACATACTAAAAACCTTACATAATTATAAAAACATAAGACCATAAATATTCTCAACTATACACCGGTGTACCGTAAAGCAAGGAATAAACATTTAAATAAATAAAAGCACCACATACCTTAAATTTTATTCATGAACGACGTACGTTCACCACAAAATAATTCCATCAAAAGCATTGAAGTAAGCATAACAACTGTACCTCAACATACGCTCGATTAATATTCTTCACAACTCGCAACAAACATTTTCAAATTTTTGTCCAATTTCACTTGATAAAAAATTAGAGACAACTCAGTGTATAAAGGAACAACTTTCATCATAGCTCTACAGAAACTATCTACATTTAATATAAAAACAAGCAAAAATTCCACTTTTCAAAAATAACCATTATAAAATACAAAATTGCTGCAGACGACACAACTTCCATTCCCGGCTAATTCAAGTTCAGTTATTTTTCCAGTTAAACTCCTTGAAATTCCTTCAACCAATCACATAATTCCTTCAAACACACTAGTTTCTCATGATACCATAAAACAACACAGCTCCGCCGAAAGGGTTGCCAATTAGCTAATCTCGATTGGCAACGCTGCCAGGACTGTTTACAACATATAGTAAGCTTTGGCGACGCATCTTCCTTGGCGAATGACACCCGCTTACGATATTATCCCCCATAATTCCACATAAACTCGTACATAAAATATCTATTTGTAACTCTTGGCTTTCCCAAACGTTTCAGTTAATTTGAATAATCAAAACTCCTGCTCTTTATATTCCTTTAAAATCCACTTACTTTACCATCACATCACTCTCTAGTTTTCAATAATCTATACCAAAGCACATGTTTTATGTGTCACACCTTCACTCGATGCTACGTCTACCAATTTTCAAAACAAAAATAATTTAATTCCTGAAACTTACCAGACAGTGGTGCTGTAATCAATGTTGGCTGATAGATCTCTATTAGTTCAACCCGGTGGGTGAACTCGTAAAACAGTTAAGGTTTCCATGTTTGACAGTTTATCACTAGACTTGGCGACATCTTTTGTCGAGAAATTTGGGTGGGTGATACTAAAGGCTAGAGCCATTGCATGATCTCTGAACAGAGTCACATAACCATTTTCCGTTTCCTTCCTGCTTATATTTCTGCGATTTCCTCCTTTATTAAAGGTCAAAATTAACGGTCGCCACTCGCCACGTGGCGACTGTATTTTTGAAAGTGGTGACTGCAAATTTATGTACCAGTCGCCACCACAGTTTATTTCCAAACTCTCTTTTTTTTTTTTCACAAAGCTTTTATGAATTGAAAGTAAAACAGAAATGGGGCGTTCAAACAGATGTTGCTGACAGGAGACAACTAAACTCCAAGATCGATGTCAGCATGGCGGAGAGGGGGGGAGGGAGAGCTGGACCATTGATAAAGGATATTAGTACCACTTGACCAATTAGCAAAAGCAATCATCTGTTCTGGAAATTTGCAAACGTGGATTATGACAATACGTAAGATTGCGGTTTGAAGCCGACACCTGCACTTGTTTGTTTTTGCAAGGGCTCTCTTTCTGAGAACAAAAATCCGAAGAGTGGCGAGCATTCATTATAAACGCTTTTCTTTTGATCTATTAATACCAGAAACATAAAATAAATAAATATTTCAAGATTTATTCCGGCATAATAAGGCTTAAGGCCAGCATAAAGTTGATGACAGCTGTCCGTCGTTGAAAATTAACAATGTTCGTCATGAATAAAGACCAATGGAGTACGCAAATGCAGCCGCAGGGGATTTAAAAATAGTGATATTTTGTTCTCACAAAAAGGCAATTTAGTGTACCATATAGAAAATATTCAGAACTGGTTTGGTGCAATCTCAAAATGATTAAAGTTTATTCCTATGCGTTCATTTCTTAGAGTCCGACGCATAAATTCAGATCAATGGACGTCACGAAATCGTGCAATTTAACTCACAAAAAGGCACTTTTCATTTCTAAATGAATCTGTAACCCTCTAATGCTTAGTAAATATCTTTAATAACTATAGATAATTTGAAGTAGGAAGGCCAGATAATGATTATACTAAGCAATCATTAAAAACAAAAGCTTGCAAGTGCGCAAAACAGCCAGTTATAAACTACAGTAGCTGCCATTATTTATACTCACAGTTTTCACTAAAAAGCTGAAGTCTAGAATTATGATTGTGAAATAATTATCAAATATAACACCCACATTATAGGATCGACAGTGAAGTTATTTTGAATCCCTTTCTTACCCCCAACTGAAAGTGTTATGTTCCAGAGATTGCAGTTTTAGGTGAAAATAAACATCCCAGAGATGCCTCTTTTTGAGTTATGCGAACGAAAGAAAAGAGATGATATGAAAAAGCGATGACTGTCACTCTCTGATTCTGATAAGCATTCAATTAGGAAAAAAGTAACTAATTTTTAAAAGGAAATTTTATCGGGTTTCATTTACGATAAATGTCTGATTGCGTTGCTTGGAATTTTGTGAAGGAACAGTTATACATCGTGTTTAGTTAAGGGTCGTTTCAATCGATCGTATTTTTGTTACGGTATCATTTTAATAGAAAGTGTTTCGTAAAGGGGCCCGTAAAACAATCGATAATCTTGACTGCGATGATCCCTGTAACGGAAGGGGCAGGGGGCATAGTCAGATAAAAAAAAAAAAAGTATCTGCGCACATAATCCCAAAGTATCTGCAAAATTAAATTGCGTAATTAAAAAACGGTAAAATTTGCAATAGTTTTCATTGTAAATGTAAACTATAAATTCGCCCGTTGCAACAAGATCAAACGAATTGAATTGTATTATTGTAATCTCAACACCACATGTATTCCTTATCGTTACTGCCGACAAGCTTCGAAAACAAGACGCATGCGCCGCAGGAACGGTGCGAGCAGACCATGGAGACAACTGGAGAGAGCATCTTTTCGTAATGCACCGTAGTGAGGACGAAATGTGTTCCTTCGCGCCGCATCACAAATAGGTTGAACGCGTAATAGGAATGCACACCACACACGTGACCGAAACACAATGCTGCACACTGAGCGCGGGCGATTATCTGCGAAGCTTCTCAGATTTTCTACAGAGAAGACGTAGTCAGTAAAATATGTATAAGCAATGAGCATATCTATACGTACGTACACACCTACATATATCGCGTTTGCGCTAAAGTTGCTTAGAAAATATTTTCTCTAGGTAATTGTTGCTCCATTATTTAAAAAAACGGAAAAACTATCCGCAAGACCTCGAAATTCTTCGCGAATGTATCCGTGCACGGCGTGCACGCGTGCGTCTATATTATCTAGCTATGGCAGGGGGAATGGCAAGTTTTCGAGTGAAAACTTGGACATACCAGGGCAAAGGAGGTAAAAAGGGATGCCAATTGCTGAAAGGTTGCCGGGTGCTGTGCTTTATAAAGAGTGGTAGTAGGGGGGCACTGCAAAGACATTCTTTTGACAAACGCAAGGTCGTAGCCAAAAAAAAAAAAAAAAAAAAAAAAATGAAAGGCTGAAAAGGTTGAAATTCTGAAAAAAAAAAGGTTGAAATTTTGTACATCACCTATTTAATGTAAGGGGTAATTTTACTAACTGGGAATATTTTGGTATGGGGGTCCGCATAAAATCAAAAATTTTTATTTAATTGGATTTAATGTTCTGTAAATGTTAATCAACACTTAAAATTCTGTCCCTTATATAACTTTGTGATTTATTGTACATGTCTATGAACAATATTTAAGGAATAAAAGACTAGGTCAGTGTGTTTGGGACACTGTATATACTGGCAGGAAATATTTTTTTTTAGTAGAAGATTTAGATGTATATTTTAAGAAATCTTTCCTTATTACTTATATTAACTGTGCATGTTTATTAAACTATATTGTATGTACGTTGTGCAATATTCAAAACCATGTGAGTCAGGGGGCGTAGCCAGAAATTTTTCATTGGGTGGGTTATGATTACTGCAACTTATATATATGCATACATGTGTGTGATAAGGGAGTGAAGAACATACATTTTGTATGGCAAAAAATTCCTCATGGGGGGATTATGACCCCCCCAACCCCCTCCCCCCTTGGCTACGCCCCTGTTGCGAGTGGACACTTATTTTAAGCTCAGTAGCCACTGGCCACCTGCAAATTTTCTGAATTTTGACCTCTATCCATCATTCATTTAATTGCATACAGGTCATATCATATGTCATTCATTATTCTTGCTGTATTCTGAATTTCCGGATGGAAGGAGGTTCTACTACAATAAAAATCAACAAATGACAGCCTAATAATGGCTGGGAATCTCAGTCAAAAGGCTTAGCTTTTAGTATGATTTTTAAAGTGAACTTTTAGGATGTGTTAAAAAATTTAATAGAATTATTACCTCTTATGTGTATTTTTCTAAGTTTCTTTCAAAATTTAAGCAGAACTGAAGGCTACATGAAAATCTTGAAAGTATGGGGTCATTCCATATCAAATCACCCAGAAAAAAGATGAAATGTCACCCACCCTTCAGATTTTTATGAAACTTCTTTTTTACATATTGCCATGACTAAGTTATAAACCATACCAAATTTTTTTGTCATAGGTCCAATACTTTCTGAGATTTAGGATGTCAAAGTTGAGTTAGGAACAGCATTAAAATAATTTTTGCTGCTCCGTAGCAGTCCTGTAGTCATTAAGAAAAGAAAATCACAATTCAGTAAAAAATAAACATTTTTCAGCCGGAGTGAAGTTATCTGCTGGTGGTATTTTTTGACTGGCAACCATAAAAGAACGTGTAGAGATAGTTGTAAAAATTATCATGAATTGTACTTCATAAATTGCAGTAGTTAAAATAAATCTCTTATACATACTTAAATAAAATAAATAGCTTGACTTCTTGTATGATTGCATTTTTTTTTTCTCTAATAAAAAGGAAAAAAATATATTTGTTTTGTGGCCTGAAAAAATTTGCCTCTTCAGTTAATATACTTATTTATATCCAGGGATTTCATTATGGGAAAGAAATGGGTGTGAATTTCTCACTATTGAGTAAATACCCAGTGGGTAAGGTATTTATAAATTGGTCCCCACTTTAATAAAAAATGGAAACGTTTTGCAATTTTTTTTTTTTTTTTCAAAAGTATCTGAATTTTCGAAATATGAGAATTTTGCACAGGAAAAATCAATTTGTAGGGTGTGCAAATTCCCCCCAGTAATAACTTTTTAATGCGAAGAAAAGGGGGGGGGGGAAAGTGAGATTCTCACGCTCTAGTGAAAACACAGATACCTGTTTTGAGGTGCTTGACATATATTTTACCTGTTTCAGAGTTAGAAGCATATGCAAACATTGTCAGTGCTTTTCGAGCACAAGGAAGTTTATCTAAAGAAAGAAAAAAAGTGTTACAAGATCTGTGTTCAATGTTGGGGTAAGAAATTTAGTATTTTTATAAAGAAATGTGTAACCAAATTAGGTATTAATTGATACAAAAAAGTGTGTTTACCTTAGTACTAGTCCAAAGTAAAATAAATTCTATTTATGAAAATTAAAACATTTCTTTTTGATAATTTTATAAATATTAATTCTGGAAATTGTTTTTATAATTTTATGATTACATATATTATTTTTACTAAAATTATATTCTAAAAATATTTATTATCATACAGATATTCTACTCAGACTATTACTATGTTTTTTTCGTTGACATGTTAGTGGTTTTCTACAGTGTTTCACTGTGAATTGATAGGAATATAAGATAAACTTGATATGACTTTTTTTTGTAAAATATTTTAAAATAATTTTGAATTTGTTTTTAGAAAACTTAATGCAGTATGTATCTTTTAATCTTTTGGACTTATTAGCACTGTTGTATGGTATTCAAATCAGCATTGCCACTTTCCAATGGCTGTAATACTTTATGACCTATTTATTTCAATAAAATTAATTTTATTGCAATTGTTTTTTTTCCTTTTTTTTCTTGTAGAGGATTGAGTGATTGCTAAACCGTCAATGTGAGCTTCTAGTAGCTTGCAGGGAATATTTTCAGTAGATCACATTAATCATGTTATGTACAGTTTAATTAAAATTTATTTCATACTTACTAGAAATTTAATATTATAGTCCTTAAACAAGTATGGGGAGATTTTTTCATAAAAAGTTGGTAGTTTTGGGTGATAGCTCAGAGTAGGGTTTAAAAACGGTATGATAGCTCAAAATCTTCAGAAGTTTGGCAACCACTGATTAGAGGGAACTTGAGAAGTACTGATAAATTCATAGTAAATACTTTCTCTTTTTCTTTAAGCATTAAAATCAGTTAACTAATAAAACAAAATTTGAATCGGACTTAATTATATAGTTATTATTTACAAATGTATAAATTGTTTTGAATATGGATGGTATCATGAGCCCAGTAATTGCAATGACTTCATTTCTTCTTTTCAATAAGTTATTATTAAATTTGTTTCTCTTAAATGATTCATTTACTATATGTATTCTTTATTTTAAACATTCTTTTAAGCATATCAATGGAGCGACATAGGGCTGAAATAAGGCGTGCTGTGAATGATGAGCATTTAAACACCATCGCTGAAAGGTAAATATATTGTTTCGTAATACATATGTTTGGTTTCTGTTTTAAGGATTTTAGCTCATTAGCCCCCTTAGATAAGATTTAATAATGAAAAAGTGTACATGAAATAAGTATTTAATTTTTATTTAAAAAACTTAAAAATTGTCATAATTCTTGTGTATTGCTAATTAAAATTATGTTATAGATAATCTGACTGATAACAATTTGGCCATGACTTGTACCAAAAGAAATTCTAATGGGAAAACAATATATGATAGTGGTCTGCAATTATCAAAATAAGCAATAAAAGTGCTGCCAGATTCAGCATATGAGAATTTTAAAACCAAATGTATTAGCCAAGGTTGTCAGATTTGCTGCCCAGGTAGCTCCCCATTTTCTTACAGAGGCAGGGTTTTTATGGTGAAATGATTTTTTCAAGATAAAACTTTGGTTTGCACTATTTTTAAAGTTTTATTTCAATTCATAATTATTTTATCATTATCAGCTGCGTGCCCGTTCTTCACACTATAAAAAAGGAAGATTTTCCTAAAATATAATCTAATAAAATCTCAAAAAAAAAAAAGTTTAGGTAGTCCCTTCTGTTGAAATGATTGCGGGCTATATTAATGCAACATAGGATTATAGTTTAGTATTAGTTAGTTGTAAGAGACTGTTGAAAAATGATGAATAGGACACTTAATTTCACTAAATATTTATTAGCATGGTATACTGTGCTTTAATCCATATTAACCTAAAAAATCTACTAATACTACCTATTACTTACACTATCTATTATATATTACACTATCTGTTTTAGATTATATTATCTATCTTCTTTTCTCTCTCTGTAATACTCAGTTTAAAGAAACAGCTTAGATATTTGAAACCCATGGTTGCTTTTCTACTCTTTGGTGATTCTTTTCACTTTTTGTATTAGCATAAACGATACACATTTTTAATAATGGTTCCCATTAAAACATCTCTCCATATATTTTTTTAAGCTTAATTCTTGTCAGATTGGCATAGCACTGCAAAATATTTCATCTCACCGTGGTGAAAAATGTCTAAGCTGTTTCATATCTAAATATTTAAATCCTCCATGGTTCAGTCTGGTGAAAAAAATCAGACTGTGTAATCTCAAGGAGCTATTTAGAGTCTCTCAAATTGCAAATAGGGCGGGGCAAAGTAAACTGCTGCTGAGTTAAATAATTTCGCACAATTTTTAATTTATGAGATCATATTCTGACCTAGGTAGTTGAATCTGGTTATTTCGCATAGTTTTCAAACGAAGTAATATTGAAACTTACGACGTTGAAAAACTGTCACTTGCAACAGAGCTTTATCAAATATATGTAATACTGCCAAAAGTCGTCAAAACTTGGCGACATTTTGTGCTGTTTTGGGGAACACATAGGATGACTGTCGTCAAACCGATAGCGAATACTATGTATTATGTTAATAAGTATTTTCCACCTTGTGATGACTTTTGAATTTCCCACAATTTAAAAAAGTTTCCTTTCGTTATTATGGTTGCTGAAAATCATAGTGTTCAAAAATCGCTAAGGGTAGTTCATGAATTAAACAAAATACTTTTGAATTTTTATAATAGTAAGTTTTTATGTCAAAGCCTTTTAACCTAATTAGATTTCTAACTCCTTTTTAAACTCATGATGTCAAAATGGTGTCATTCTCACTTGCGATATCTAACCCGAATTAGTAAAAGAAATCTCATCATTATTTTACTTTTCTACAGCATATGATAATCTAAGAGTTTATTATTTCGCTCATAATGTAATATTTTGTCAAAGTTTGGTGACCTAATTAGGATTTCTAATGCATTTTTAAACTCGTGACGTCATTTCATTTATGATATGCCACTCTGTTTACAGTTATGTATATCGCCAGTATATAAATGGTATGCCACATGATTATTTTTTTACACAATATTAAAATTTCTAATGCATTTTTAAACTCCTGACATCAAAATGATGTCATTTCATTTATGATGTACCATTTTGTTTACAGTTATGTCTATCGCCAGCATATAGATGGTATATCTCATGGTCACTATTTTAGACAATCGGATATTGGGAAAGCTTTCTGAAGGTGAGAATTATAAAAAAAATTGAAAAAAATCGTGGAATGATTTGAGTTTTCAGAATTATAAAGTTGATTACGGACTAATCTCTTTCGTTTTACGTGTATGTGCAAAATTTCAAGCCGATTGGTCAAACGGTGTGGAATGAATTCCCGGACAAACAAATAGACTTTCACATTTATATAATAGATGAAACTATTCTTTAAAACTTTGTAAGAAATTAAATTTTTATATATATTCAGAAAAATAAGAATCTGTTTTCTACCAGTCATAATAATATTTGTTACTTTTAATAATTTTTGATTGTTGAAATTTGTCATAAAATTTTCTATGACCAAACAAACAGTATTCTATGAAACAAACGAAAGTTGTTTAAAGATAATGCTGTGAAATTTATGCTGTGAATTATAAAGGATATAAAGCTATACAAATGCATCAGTTAATTTTTATTGAAAGGAAATGATGTTTATGAAAACATAACCAATTTCCTCATTAGAATATTTAGAAATATAACAAACATTCAAATATGCGATCATAATTTCTTGGCTATATAATTAATGCCTTCAAATGCAGGTTTGGTTTCACTGTGCCACACTAACTGTTGAAATTAGAATATATCACCTGATTGAGATTAATACTACCAAATAAAAAGAATTCATGGTTGATGGAACCCGGCTTACCTCAAATTATCGAAATCATAAAATTTAATAAACAAATAAATGAAAAAAAAACCCAATTTTTGTAATCCTACAATATAGTTATGTTGATCCTTGATTTACTGACTCACTGACTCTAACAATTCTAGACGACCACTCCACAAAACTTTTACCGCCATTACTTCAAAAAGATTAAAAAGTTAAGCACAAAAAGCATAATAACATCTACACCGTTTGTACGATCTGCTTGAAAAATTTCATAATTATGTATAAAAATATAGAAAACATTCTGCGCTATTTTAAAAATCTGAAAACCCACCTGCTCCCTAATTTTTAAGCTTTTTTTTTTTTTTTTTTTTTTTTTTTAAACTATTTTCAGCTCCATTTTATTTTCGATAGTAAAAAAAGTTATCATTTGTGTGACAAAATTAGCTGCTGCAGTTGACATGGTGTCATATTGAAGTCACGGTCATCAGGTTTTGAAGGAAAAGTTGCGATTCCAATTTCATTTAAAATAGTTTTTCCAGATAACATCATTGATATCATCTGCACGAAGCATTGATATAAGAGGAGCTGTTTAAACAAAACAAAATCGTTTGAAGGTTAAAAGTTTCTGCATGTTTCCAGAAAGCATGAAATTTGATTTGAGTACATAATAAAAATTGAATATGAAGTTATTTTACTTAGATGAAGATTAAATATATTGAGTGTAGATTGTTTTCATCTAATGATTTTCTAACTCCCATTGTAATTGCCTCCACAACAGGCTTTGACTTCCAGTGTAAGTGCATATTTAAATGAAAAATATACTTTACATTATTTTTGATTAGAACAAGTTAATTATATCAGAAAGTAATAATGAATTGTTTTTTGTATTAACATGTTGACCCACTTCCGTGCAGCAATATCACGCCATCGCCAAAGCAGCATTCAATACTGCACAGAAAGAATACACCATTTTCTTTGGGAGAAGGATTTCTGATGGGGCTTCTGGATGTGCCAGGCATTTGAATTTTGTGGTGCGAACTAATTCTAACTCTGGGATATTCATAAAATATTTAAAATATTAAAAAGCAAGAAAGGTATAGGCAGGTTATTGCCATTCATTTTTTATATTGCTATAAAACTAAAGAAAATAAAATAGTGAGAGATTCTATGTAAAAATCATGCTAACATTTTCTTTCATATTTAAATCACTGGAATTTATATATATATATATATATATATATATATATATATATATATATAAATTTATAAATAACTGTTAAATGCTCTGTAAAAATATTTTTACATAACTGTCAAGAATACGGTATTTTGATGTCTAGAATAAAATCTTAGATTTTCTTAAATTGAAGTTTTGTTAAAAAGAATATATGTAGGTCCGACTACCAGTCCGGTTTTTTAGTACTTTTAATAATTGATGGCATCTCACTAACTTCTCTGCTTTCGCATTACCTAACCTGTTTCGCAGTTTAATGGGAACGTACTCAAAAGTAGAGCAAGGGGTGGTGGTGTTCAACTGATGCTGAACTTGCCGGTAATTTGTTTAGGTCAGACAGTGGTTTTTCTTTCCTCCCCCATCCCCTCAAAAAGAAAAAAGAAAGAAACGAACTGTATTTGTATTACCCTTTATCACACGTGTGTTGCTTGGTGTATTATTGACAATTCTGTTCAAGCAGAAATTTTTAAAATGGGAGAAAAGGTAAAAATCTTTACTAAATTTATTTTCTTAAGAACATAATATGTATTTTTTTAGTACAATTTGTTTTTAGAACGTAGAAGATTATTCTGGACTCAATATATCACTCTAAAAGGTTTTATTGTTAGTTAAAAGGCTTATTTGTGTTATATGCAGTTCTGAAGTCATTTTGTAAATGAATCATATGCATACATGCATTTATCATTATTTATGTTATAAATTTGCCTCACACAAATACACACTATAAATGAACACACAAATATATGCACAATCAGTGTATTTATCACATGCACATACTAAATTATAACTTCAAGTGCCCAAAATATAATTTGCTATAATTAAAAATTATTGCATAGTCCCTCCTTTTCTTTAGAGTTGGAGAAAAGAAGGGTAAAAAAATTGTATTAATAATGCATAATTTTTTTAATTACAAAATAAGAAGATAAGCCTTTCTAAGACAATAAAAATTATCCGTATGCTTGTACTACAGCCACTCAAAACAGCATTCAAGTAAAAACCAAATTTCTTTTTAGTGAGTAACTAATACGCACAACTCAAAATATAAGAAGTTGTTGTTATATGTTGCATCATGCACTTTTTATGGAAAACAATGCTTTATAAATGAAACGATTGAGGAAATTCAACACACTAAAATACTCTTTTGTTAGGCTGTGCATTTGTTTGTACTTTTTTGTACATTAGCTTTATTTATTTTTCTTATAGATTTCATTTAATAGATAGTATGATAGATTTTAAAATTATTGCAAATCATCTTATTTTTAGGGGCAGAAAAAAGGGGTAAACAATTACATGGATAATGTAAATTTTGTTATTTTAAAAAAGATAAACCTTTGTCTAAGACAACAAATGTATCTGTACGTTTTGCTTTACTACATTTCTATATGCACAATTTTGTATATTAGATTTTTATATATATATATATATATATTATATAGATTGATATATTTTAATGTCATGCCACATTTAAGTTTCTATTACATAATTTACCAAGCTAACAATTAGTTATTCAAAAGAATATGCAGTGAAAGTTTTTAGAAAAAATTTGTTCATTTATTTATTCTTTTGAAAGCCAGTGCCAAGTTCTCTATTGTTCGAAGTTTGCATTTCTATATGTGCAAATTTTCAGGTTCAAATACCAAATATTTTAATTCTGTCCCCCAAAAAACGCTTTTTTTTTCACTCTAAACTCCAACACTGGTATTATCATAACAGTAACTTTAGTCACATTAAGAGTATAGATCGTTATTGTGCTATATGGCATGAAAAACCAATGATGAGCTATACTCATCATTTTACTGGGGAGGTGTGTGTGTGTGGGGGGGGGGGGGGGGTTAGAGAGACAGAATAATGCCATGAGTGTAAAGCACATCCGTAAAGTTTCCCTGATTTTTACGTTTTTTTCTGTGTCCTTAGGAATGACATTAGAAACATGCATCTCCGTATGTTTGTCATACATGTGTGTAAGCCTGTATTTCTTTGAATTTTTTGATAAAAAGTAAAAATATGTGCATAAAATAAGTAAATACATCATCGAAATGAAAGAATTTTTAATAGACAAAATTAATCAGTATCTACATAGGTACTGACGACTATATTCTTAAAATAAAAAATCTTTCACCAAACAGTGCAATTTTGTGCTGTCATTTGAAACTTACATGATATTTAGTTAAAATTCAAACATGGAAATACCTTAGTTATATAATTAAAAACATTAAAAGCCATTAAAATTTCCGTAAAATCTAAAAAACACGCACCATTTGAGTGCTTTCGGCAGTCAATCCACTGCCGTCTTCAGAACTGAGCCCGTCTGGCTCGCTCCCCGCTTCATTAATTCCTGCCACGATTCCTCTATTTGTACATGCGCCATGTCATTAACAGCTCCCTCTTGTTTCATTATTTCCAACGCTTCCCGTTTCAATCCCCATTCAATTTTTCCCCGTTTGAAGCAGGAAGCGTTGAAAATAATGACTGAAGAGGGAGCTGTCAACGACATGGCACATGCGCAAATAGAGGAATCGTGGCAGGAATTAATGAAGAAGCGGGGAGTGAGCCAGACGGGCCCAGTTCTGAAGACGGCAGTGGATTGACTGCCAAAAGCGCTCAAATGGTGCGTGTTTTTTAGATTTTACGGAAATTTTAATGGCTTTTAATGTTTTTAATTGTATAACTTACGTGATATTTAAATCTCTAGAACTGTCGAACAAGACATGAAATGCAACCAGTAATAAAAGATAACTTCACCTGCGCATATTCAAGCATAAATCTTTAATAAATAGGTTAATGTATTATTACTTTAAGACTCAAGATGAAATCTTTTTTAAAGCATTAAATGTGTATAAATAAACTTCATGCCATAATCCTAAAGCTCCTTGGTAACTATCTTGACATGAAATCGCAGCTTTTGGCTTAAAATTTATTTTTAGAAAATGAGGGTCGACAGTATACTATGCAAGTGCCAAATATTCATTAAATTTTGCAGCAGTTCAGTATATTTTTATGGGTGCATTGGCTGATGATCTTAACCAAATTTTTTGTCCACGTACATGTTACAACTAGATATGTAACGAATGTTCATTATTCGGTCTATTCGGCTGTGTCTCCAAATATTCAGCTTGCAGAACATCCAGTAGGGCGAATATTGAACAGGTACTCAGCCATATAGTTGTGGCCAAACATTGCTACATATTCTACCGAATAATTTCAGAACAAAAATAAATAAATAAATAAATAAACATGTATTTTTAAATGCATTTAACAAAGAATATTGTTTAGTTTGTACTTCAGTATGTTAATTTGTATTATAAAATACCTAAGTCATTGAGGTTTAAGCTGCATGAGACATAATCATTATTCCCAGCATATTAAACTCATAATATAAAATTACCATATATATGTGATTCAAATACATAGTCAAATTTTAGGGTCAATGCAAACAAACAAAATGTTTCAAAAGACAGTGCCAAATGTATTCTATGTTTTGGGATAGTAAAATGTGGCTTTTACTTCTTATTAAACACTTCAAGTATTAAAAATATATATTAGTAAAGTCTTCAACACTGACAGATTTTCTTTAAGGTGTGGGGAAGATCTTTTACGAATCTCAATTACTTACATGATTTTGAAAATCTGTTAAATATGCTTTGCCCAGGGACTGTAAAACCCAAATCATGATGTGATTATGCATAATTACCAGATTAATTGCATTTTTTACCCTAGCATATTTGTCAAATTATGAGTATCTCTAAGTATAATTATGCTGTTATTAGTATTTAAACTTTGTAAAAAGGGTCTTTTTATAACTTTTCTGGACCATTTCTGATTAGAAAAAGGGCAAATAAGTGAAGTTAGAGCAGTAAATATCAAGTACTTTCAAATGCCGCTATTTAGTGGATGACTAACGACATCTGTTGGTCAAAACCTAAATTAAACGTCTAACACTGTATGTAATTTATTTCACTGGTTAAACGGTGAAAAAGTGGGATGTGCTCCTCAATAAATAAAGTAAAACTCCTGCCCACAAAAATCAGGGGATGAGCAAATTTTCTACATTTGAATTGCCTGTGGAAATTGCAGAATGAGCAGTCAGAGGGTTTTAAACAGTGAAAAATCGGGATGCGCTCCTCAATAAAGTAAGAAAAACACCTGCCCGCGAAAATTGTGGGATGAGTAAATTTTGCTACATTTGAGTTGCCCATGGAAATCTTGGGATAAGCAATCAGAGTGTTAATTCAATAAATTTTGGAAGGGGAGGGAGTCTCGGTATGTTATCAATTCTGACAACTGAAAAAGATACGATATGTGTGTTGATCTGTGGTTATCCTCACCCCTTTGATATATGTCTCTGAAAGGATGTACTTTTAAAAGGTGAGTATTTTAGATCAAAATTACAAGCAATGTTTTATTTGACCCCTTAAACTAAATTTAACAGTTCTAATAATAATAATAATAATAATAATAATTCTCAATTGTTTTGATTTTGATATGCACCTATATTTGATTTATTTTTGTGTTTTTTAAAATGACAGATTTTTAGCACTCGGGTGCTATTTCTTTCAAGCACGGGATTTTGTCTACGCGGCACGCCGTGGTCACTTTTCCGTTTGATTTATGATTTCTGCAGAGTGATTTGATATTGCTAATGGAAACATGGTCTATCCCTTCAGATGATTTTCAAATACCAGGATTCACTTTAGTCGAACAGATAGACAGTGGTTTCCAAAATAGAAAGCCATCTGGAGTTGCTAACGGATCATGTTGCTAACAGGAACATGGACTGTCTCTTCAGATGATTTTCAAATACCAGGATTCACTTTGGTCGAATGGATAGACAGTGGTTTCCAAAACAGAAAGCCATCTGGAATTATGATTTTTATAGAGGAAAACTTTATATAAAGAAGATGAAACACTTTACCAGTGCCTACACGAGCCAGATCAATCGTATTCAAATGGTCAGTGCGTATATTCAAGATAAAGTGAGACTTGCAGTTACATACACTAGTCCTCGAATTTCTTATGAAGATAAATTAGACGCTCTATTCGAAACGTTACTGAAGGAGGATGATTGTAAAACTGTTTTAGTAGGAGATTTTAACATATAATTAAATTCCGATCAAGGATCCGATTTCATAAGTGAAATGGATACTTTAGATTTTCCAATATGCACTAATCCAAAACATTTCACCACTAGGGGCGAAACAACAGTTGATGCAATTTTCAGCAAAAAAATTATGCGAACAGGAGTCTATATGAGCACTTACAGTTATCATTTTCCTCTATATGGCAGAATTGATTGAATAGATTTTTTAAAAAATCTGAAATTCTTCCAGCCGAGTGCGTATATAAAATCTGGAAGAATTTTAGATTTTTTTTTCCCCTACTTTTTCTTGTTTTCAATAGTGAAAAAAAAAAATAATATTTGATATAATACTTATTATTGATATGTTGGTTTACATGAGTAGTCAGTTTACTGTAAGCAGCATAAAAAATTATTAATGTTTTAGACTATTCGGGCCAAACACTGCTACTGATTGGGCAATTGAAGGTAGACGTGTTGTTCCACTCATGCCTCGTTTAGCTCCACAGACTGTATTTACTGCTGTTGCTGATTCTGCTGCAAATGTCCAGGCGGCCAGAAATGCTACACTTCCACTTCCCGGTAAAACTGGAGTACGAGAAAGTAAATAAACGTAGTATATTTCTACAGTTTTAAAAGTATTTTAAAAAGTTAGTGTTGAATTTAAATAAAAAGAAATAACTTTATATAATTTATTCATGGTAGTAATAAAAACTCTTTATATGTTCCAGGAGGTGGAACATATAAAACCTTCATCATCTGCAAAGCATTTACCAATTTGCACAAAGGCAGACTTATTTTCCTGTCTGTGTGTGGGTTGATGAATGCTTTGTCGCTGACAGTTCGTAAATAAAATATTTTGTGTAAATAGAAACCAATGATTAAATTTTAATGAACTAAAATTCATTTTTTGTATGCATTAAAGTGCAGTTTGTACACTTTGATAGAAAAGGAAAATATAAATTTGAGGTGAAAGTTACTTTATGGAATTTGTACTGCTGTTGTTCCACTTTTGTGCTCATAGGATTTGTGTATAGGGAATGCAATCCTGATCCTGCGGGATCCCATGCAAATATTTGCAGGACTAGTCCTGCGTTGATTATGATCCTGATCCTGCGGGATTGATACTGAGAAATAAATTATTTTTTATTAAAATTTCATGCCACTTTCCGAATCAGTAGACAAAATTTTTGAATAATCATGTCTCTTATCTAACAATAAATGAATCAATAATTAAAGATTTTAATTTAAAGTTTTTTTTTTAATTATCTTCTAATTATCTTCTAATAAGTGTCTGCATCTAAATCTAAACATCGTAATCTAAATTTTTCGCAAACTTCTCAGTCCCAAATGAACTGAAATATTTCATACTAATTTATCTCTTAGCAAACAGTCAAGAATTAATTATAAAAGTTTTCATTTTAGTTTTTAATTCTCACTTAATTATTTTACTAAAGTTAAATCTAGACTAGGGAAGGTTTCATTAGATTTGTTCAATTTTGTACGTTCTTTTTTCTGCAACTAAGAAAATAACGTAAGTATGTGAATGTATTTATAAATTGTATTTTTCTGTAAATTCCTGATTTTTAGTAACAAGCATAACTAATACTAATATATTAAGACATAACTTAGTATATCACTCTGAAAATCATGATTATAATTTAAAAGCAATAGGACAGACAGGAATAAAATCATTAAAAGCAGATAAAAACACATTAAAATCCGTCAGTAGCACTTTCGGTAGCAGCCACCACCTTCTTCAGCTCTGGTCTCAAAATGCCTTGCTCTCTTCCTCAGTATTCTTGAATATCTATAGAGGGGTAAAGGTTAGTGACGTCAAAGCTAACGAAGCATACCCAGGAATAACCGATAAACACCCAGGAATGCTATGTTAGCTTTGACATCACTAACCTTTACCCCTCTATAGATATTCAAGAAATGAATGCATTAATCAATAAGCAAATCAACTCCAACATTGACAATATCTCTACCTCCTCTACAACAAATAGCGCACTTAATCTTATTCTTAACAATTCATACTTTCAATTTAATCAAAAATTCTACAAACAAAAGAAAGGCGTACCTATGGGGTCGCCGATCTCAGGTGTCATCGCAGATTGGAAAATGCGGCTAGTGGAGAGGGTCATATTCAATCAATCTATCCAAACACATAAACACATGGTTTCGCTATGTCGACGATGTTGTTGCAATAGTTAACAAAAATGAAACCGAAAATATCCTCAGAGAAATCAATACAATAGACAAAAACATTCAATTCACCATGGAAATAGAAGAAAATGCCACCATAAATTACCTGGATGTTAAAATCACTAGAGATAAGAAGAATAATATCCACACTACCGTTTTCAGAAAAGCCACCAATAATAATGAAATAGTTCATTTTAATTCAAAACTCCCTACAAATTCAAAATAGCCCCCATACGCTCGTATGTCAATCGCACCATTACAGTATGCTCAGATGAAAATCTCCTCAATGAAGAACTCCCAATTTATTAAATCCCAATGTAAAAATGCAGGTTACCCAAAATCCATCTTCAAAAACCTTTTCAAAAAGAGAATCAAGAAGCTTGAACAAATTAACAACTATCAAAACCCCGAGACCAAAATTTACCATCGCCATTCCTTACTGCAGGGGAGCCGCTCTAAAAATAACAAATGAAGCAGCTAAGGAAAAATATTAAAATACCCATAAAACCTAATCAAAATATTTTCAAACGCATTTGCAGTGATAAAGACACTATTGCTCCTGATGAAACTGCCGGCATTTATAAAATAAACTTTACAGACAATAGTTCTAATAAACCAGGCTGCTATATTGGTATGACTAAAAGGAAAATCAAAGACCGAAAAAGGGAACACCACAATGACATTAAATTCAATAAACCCAGTACTGCCCTCTCAAAAATAACCCAGGAACGCCCCATAGAAATCAACTTTAACAATAGCCAAAAACTCTCCAATTACAAAAATAACTATTTTGCCCTAAACATGGAGGCTTTGAGATTATAACGACAGATGGCACTATATATCACATGATGCATGCGCAGATAGATCCCGGATGGAACGCCATACTGAGGAAGAGAGCAAGGCATTTTGAGACCAGAGCTGAAGAAGGTTGTGGCTGCCACCGAAAGTGCTACTGACAGATTTTAATGTGTTTTTATCTGCTTTTAATCATGATTATAATTTTCATATTTCTGTAAGTTATTGTATAAATTATCTCATAAGATTAATTATTATTATTAAAGTTAGCTTCATAGTGCTTAAAATCTTACTTTTTTTTTTTTTTTTACTTTTCTCTGTTGAAATGAAGCCCTAGCTAAATGAAATGTCAATCCCGTGCGATCAATAAATCTCAAACCCGCAAGACGAAAAACAGTGCGGGATTGCATTCCCTATTTGTGTATCATTATGTTTTGAGCTGAGTGATGATTAACATCTAAATATTTTATTACTATTTAGTCCATTTCAAATTTTGGCCACGAAAAGTATAATATTTGTTTTAACAGTATTTGGAATTTGGATAAAAAATAAAAATATTGAGTTCAGACTTCGTGCGATTACACGATCAACTGTAATCGATTACAAGAAATGATATGGATTACGATTAGCATTACTAACAATTTCCAAAAAGATTATGACTAGTGAATATTAATTTAGTAAAATAACAGTAATCTTGATGTTAAAGAAATCAAATATCAAAAGAATTCTATAATAATGCAATTTTATCATAGCATTTTTGTAAAATTTGTAAAATATTATTTTAGTCATCGATTACAGTCGATTGTAATCGGCACGAAGTCTGATTGAGTTAAAACTTTCTTATGTATGTAATCTAATTATCTGTGTTAAAAAATCATGATGTTTCTGTGTCGTAATTAAAAAATGAAGAAATTAAATATAAATAAATAAAAAAATTCGATTGTATCAGCATTTATTCTGGTCATGGAAAAATAAAGAAATCTACTATATGTGGTAGACATCCTGTATTTATTACCGTTGCATTTCAGATTGTAAGTTTCTATAGCTCTGTGTGCTTGTTTTTCGCTAGTTTAGTGTTTTTTCTTACTCAGTTATTGCCTTTTGTAGATCAGAAGCATAGTTCTAGATCTGTGTGCAGTAATATTTTTAATTGATTTGTCGTGTAAAAAATTTTTAGAAGTTCAAAAACAAGTTTTGAAATGTCACGAATTTCTCTCTAATATTGTTATTTTAATATTTTATTTTTTTCATCAGTTGGTAATGGTATAGAAACTATGGCTAGTCGCAAGAGAAAGGAACCTCCTGATTCATCTGCCTTGCCTCACAAAATAAGTGCAATGGACGGCCAGTATTTTAATAACTATTGCTCATTTGAGAATGCTGCCTGCATTCCTGAACCTTCTCAGACACCTTCAGCAACTAGTAATTTGGAAAACTCCTGCCCTCCAGACAGCACATCTCAAGTTTCTTCTTCATTTCCAGAACAACCCCCAGCAAAAACTACAGCATCAATTCTCACTTCCTCTACTTCATCTCCATCCCCAATAAAGCCTCCTCCAAAGGTATGCTGGCAATTTTAATCCAGATGCTTTTGTATGTGTGCATGACTGTCTGCGACACTGGTAACTTCCAAATGAACGGACCAATGCAGGTTTTTAAAATTTTTAGTTTTTTACTTAATTAGGATGGTTCTGAGATATGTTTCAAAATATATTCAGTTATTTGAATTAATTAAGGGTGCTCCAAAATTGGTGCAACAAGTAATTTTGATAGAAAATCCAGGCTTTGAATTAAAAATTGTGATCTGTTTTTAATTTTATAAATTATAGAATTATGTGTTGAATTGCATATTAGGTTAATGGCCCTGACTTTCTTTGATTTGCATTAACACTCTTTCACTGAAATTTTCCATTACTTTTTGCATAAATGTCAGCTGAATTTCATTGATGTAGCACTCAATTTCTTCCTTTAAGGCAGGGCCTGACTATAACCTTTTTGTTTGTTGGGCACTTTTCAAATTTTGTGCCCCTATATGTACCCTCTATAAATTTTGTGTTCCTATACACTTAGTCTAAAGACAAGTTTTAGTCTTTGTCTGCATGTAATGTCCAAGACACAAGCCCCTAGTGCCCGTGAAATAGTCAGGGTCTGCTTCAAGGCATGGGTGTTGGGTTAGCATATATCTTTGACTTCATAAAACAACTAAGGAAAAAATCGAGTGGTATTAAATTGCATTATCTAAGCATCCAATTGTGAGAACCAAACATGGAAATTGCACAACCAATAATTGACCATAATTTTTACATACATTAGCATACTGCACAAAAATTTTAACATTCGCACAACCACTTCCATACAAACTTTAACTGTGCTGAATTTCATGGTCATCCGTTCGCGCATTGCACAGCAAAAGGGACACAAAGGTTTTGCTTAGCGTATTTATATATACATAGATTGTGTGTGTATGAAATCATGTACTGAGATTGAGCAGCGAGCCTTTTTCTTTTTCCTCTAGATTTTTTAGGTCAATTGATTGCATCAATTTTGTTCAGAGCAGATTTATAACAATTTGGAATACTGTGATGAAAATTGATGATTAATTGAACACCCCCCCCCTCAAAAAAAAAAAAAAAAATAAAATAAATAAAAAATAAGAGCCTACTTATCCTTAAAAAATATGTAACTCTCAGGCCGTATTCTCTCACTTTTGCATATGCCAACAGCACTGTATTCATACTCCTTGCCTTGTTACCACGTTGACGAAGATGGTTTACGTATCTATACGCGGGAGTTAAATAGTCTAACTGAATTAAATTTAAAAATAAGAGTTTTCCTTAAAAAAAACGGGCGACGTTACTCATCAAATTTAGCACCGATTAAAATCATATATTAATTTTTAAAAAATCGTTAGAGTGAATTCTGAGATCCAAATGGCACAAGATAAAATCCTCAAAACTAACTGTAAATAGTGTTGCAATAATTTGGACGGTTGGTTGGTGTTGGCTGCATCACTCATAGAACTGTCATTCTCCATGATTATCAGAATTCACTTTAGTAAAACAGAAAGTTGAAGAATGATGAAGATGCTGGATCAGAAACAATGCAGCTATATTTTAAAAATATTCTTTACTGTAAAAGCAGCAAAGTAATTTTTGATTTATTAACTTTTGATTATTTTTCTATTTTAGCAAATTATGTTGAAATCCTCATCTGCAGTTACTACTACATTTTCAAGTTTTGAGCAACTAAATACAAATTTGCTGTCTACTAGACCAGTTTCACATTCACCTATTACAACTGCTGCTCACGAAGAGCAGGTTTCAACAGTTTCAGATGCTCCCAAAATAACAGAGTCAAAGAATTTTCAAAGATCATCTCCATCTATTACCATGAAAACACCTTCAATTATACCTACTACTGTCTCATCTTCAAGTAGGTTGAGTGATTTCATTTTGTATTGAAAAATAAATGTGCACAATTTTTCTGTCTATTTTCAGGCAAAACTATTTAATTTTTTGATATCTTTTAAACAATGAAAGTTACCCCCCTCCCCCACCCTTTTTATAACCAAATAGAAAAGCTGGGTTCTACTGCTAGTAGGGATGTAAGATATCCGGCAAGTATCTGGTATCCGACCTATCCGGCTGATTTTTTAAAATCCAAAATACCGTCAGATATCAGAATCATAACTACCAGATATCTGACTTCTCTAGCAAATATCCGGCTATCTATACTATTAAAATCTGTGCGCATCTGTCTGTCTGTGTGTAGCATCATCTCCTCCGAAACGACTGGGATTGGAGTTTCGATCGAGGTATCCACGGATTCGTAAAATTCCGAGGAAGGTCTTCCGCTAATTTAAATTTCGAAATTCGAATTATTTTAGGAGATATTGATAAAAAACCCCGTCAAAAACACTAATTTTTGCTCTCCGCAACTCCGCGATTGTAACCCCTGTAGTGAAAATGTGAGAAATAAGCATCGAGGTTGCCATGTTTGGCGAATTTATTAAATGATTTAGACATTTGAATTAAAAATAAAAGAAAAATCATTTTTTTTTCTGTTTAGAGTATATTTGCTAGGTTATTTTTTAATTAAAATATCGTCTGCGTGGGAAATCAGAGCCGGAATTCAATGTTATGTGTAAAAGAATAAAGATTTGGAGATCTCCGAGACTAATATATGTATATTTTTTAGTTTGGCGGAAAAAAAAATGGCTGATTTGGCAATTTTGAGATAGTAGTAGGTTCTACCGATTTTCACAGTTTTGGGCTTGGCGCAATTTTCTGAGAGCGTACCGAAATAGTATTTTTAAAAACAAGTGTAGGTTTTACTAGAGTTTAGCTTTAATTTTTTTAATTTAGCAGTTATTAGTGTAGAAATAATGCAGTTATTAAGGCGATTTAAACGATCTAACTTGAGAATTTTCACCAAATTAAGTAAATTGATTAAAGTGAGGGGAAATTCCGCCAAATTTAAGGTCATTGAAATTCTCGCATTTTGTACATCATAGTTAACGATGAATAAAACACATTAACACATAGTTAATAATTTAAAATACTGCTTCTTTTCAAGTATATGCCTGCTGTACTTTGGCGATCAAACCATATGAGTGATAGATTACTATTTCCCAATTTGGTTGCGGTTATTTCAATGCTTCGAATGATTCCTTGAAAAAAATCTCGCAAAATGGTGTATGTTGGCACCATTGATATAAATGCTAATATTTAGCATATATATCAATGGTTGGCACTTTGGGGGAATAATTCCGTAAGCGTGGGCAGGTTTAGTTGGCCACTTTTTTTGTTGCCAACTACTAACCCATTAAGGTTGCCGCTAAAACAGTTCTCTATATATTCTAAGCACAATCCTTGCAGATTGGCGTATTTAGCAACGCGAAAAAGCTTTGGCGACATTTGTCTTGGCGACCTGCCCCCGCTTACGGAATTATTCCCCACTTTGGCGATCGAATGTGTAAAAAATCATTGATTCTTATTCATTAAAGCAGTGCTACGGAAATTTCTTTTTCTGGTAACAGTTAGAATGGCATATAACTAATACTGTTTAATAAATTTTTTGCTTTACAAATTAAAATGTATGTTGATTCCTACTTTACCTTTCTTAGCAAAGCTGGCGATAAATATTCAAATATAGTGTAACGCTGTGTTTAGTAGAGTGTGTTCTCGCGTTTGTGCTGCTAATTACATTCCACGATTGGAATGAGTCGATATTATGAGCGTATGCTTGGATATTTTTTTTAATCCCACCAAACAAGGTGTAATAAAATCGGAAAACTTTAAAAATACGAATGCTTTTGGAGGTGAATAAGAATGGTTTTTCAGCCTGGTAAAAACTGTGGGTATTGTAAGGATTGCGGGTAAATTTTTGAATTTGTTGTTAAGTTTAATTGGTGATTCATTTTAGCTATTTACCATCAATTTTTGGCGTTAATTACGCCAATATGGCAGTTCTATCAAAGTAAACATGAAAAATTCATTTCATGTTCTATTTTTAAGATTGCTACAGTTTCCGTAGTAACGGAATCTATTGTTGCCACTTAAGTTGTTAAATATAACAATAAGTGAAATCATTAATATCTACATCTCTTAAAACTCGAAAAATGAAAACCCGCTAAATATGAAAAAAATAGAACATTAACATATCTGCGCTTCTTTGAAAATAATCGAAGTTTTCATGCAATCTTATAAATAAAAATGAAATTCTGTTTGTTTGTTTGTTTGTGGATTTGATTCGTATACAAATCCACAAAAATGGACCTATCGGCCTGAAATTTAGCACAGATATGTAAAATAATACAGAATAAATCGTAGTCCACTTTAAAACTTTGAAAGTCCACCCGTTCCCAGAATTGAAGAGATTTTTGATGCTCTCCACGCAAAAAGCTTTCCGTAATTGTAACCCCTTTCTGTAATTGTTGTGAAAAAAGTGTGAAATAAGGATCGTGGTTGCCATGTGTGGCGATTTTGCCGAATAAAATGTTTTAAATTCTCAAAGTAAAAATAAAAGAATAATAATGATTTTTTTTTGTTAGTTTATATTCGTAAGGTTATTTTTTTTTAAATTATAATATCGTGTGCATGGGAAATCAGAGCAGGAATGAAATGTTTTATACGCAAAACAATAAGAATTGAAGATTTCCGAGGCTAATGTGTAAAATTCTTTAGTTTGGCGAAAAAATAAAGTGGCTGAAATATCGATTTTGAGTAAGTGAGTTCTAGCGGTTTGCACAGTTTTCGGCTTGGCGCAATTTATTGAGAGCTTAAGGAAATAGATTTTTGAAAACAAGTGCAAAGGTTTTATTAGAATACAGCGTTAAATTTTAATGATCCGTGAAGAAATAATGCAGTTATTAAGGGATTTCAAGCGATCTAACTTCAGAATTCTCGCCAATTGAGCACATTGATTTAAGTTGGGGGAATTCCGCCAAATTTCAGAAAATTGAAATCTTCTCATTTAGTACATCGGAGTAACGATGAATAAAACACGTTATAGTTGATAATTTTAAAAAATTCGGCTGTATTAAGGGATTCCACTTTTCAAATAAAGGCTTGCTTTACTTTTTCGTGGTCGAACCATTTCCCTTATTGATTGCTGCTAAGTCAATGCTTCGAATGATTTCCTGAAAAAACGCTTGCAAAATGGCGTATGTTGGCACTTTGGCGAGGCTTAGATTTGAAACTGGATTTTATTTGAGACTGGGATATATAATGACACTGGTTATAGATAAAAATGAATGTTGGTATGTGTGTATGAGGTTGAAAAACTCCAGCACCGTTGCACCATGAAATTTGGTTCACCTAAGTCTTTTATCATGGAGAAGCTTTTTATGCTATCCGTTTTCCTCTAACTTGCCACCAGGTGGCGCAGCAGAACGTCGAATTCTATTCCGTTTAGCCGTTTACTTTGCGAATATCGTCCAACCGATTTCGATGAAATTTGGTACCCGCTGATATTAGAACACGGAGAATATTTTTCAGTATCCATTTTGCTGTAACTTGCCGCTAAATGGCGCTGCAACGCATAAACTTCTATACCGTTCGACTGATCGGCATAAAATTTCTTATACTTACACATTTCAGCACGAAGAATATATTCTATGTGTCCTTTTGATGTTACTCACCACTAGATGGCACTGCAATGCATTATTATTTAACTCGCCACTAGATGACGCTGCAGCAGGCCAAATTCTTGACCATTCAAACGGTCGCTATGAAAATCAGCTATTTGAACAATGAGAATATTTTGGCGTTATCCATTTTGCTATAACTCGCCACTTGACGGCACTGTAGCAGATCATTACTTTAATTAACCACTAGATCGCGCTGCAGTGTATCACTTCTTGACTGTGCAATTGATCGCTATGAAAATAGGTATACATAGATATTTGAACACGGGGAAGAGTTTCGCGTTAGATGTCGCGTCAACACATGAACTTCAGGGCTGTCCAGCCGATCGTCCTGAAATTTCGTATTCATCGATATCTGAATGCGAAGAATATTTTCGCCGTATACGTTTTGCTAAAACTCGCCACTAGATTGCGCTACGCCGCATGGCCTTCTGCACCGTACAAACGATTGCCTTGAAATTCAGTATGCATGGTTATTGAACACAATATAATGCGATATCCATTTTGCTATATCTCTTAATTACAATAAATAGTAATCACCACAAATCGTAATATCAAAAAGTCCATTCATTCCCGTGCGAAGAACGGGTACTTCAGCTAGTCTATACTATTAAAATTTGTGCGCGTCTGTCTGTCTGTCTGTGTGTAGCATCATCTCCTCCGAAACCGCTGGGAGTTGAGTTTCAATCGAGGTGTCCACTTATTCGAAAAATTCCGAGGAAGGTCTTCCGCTAATTTAAATTTCGAAATTCGAATTAGTTTAGGAGATATTGATAAAAAACCCCGTCAAAAACACTAATTTTTGCTCTCCGCAACTAAGCGATTGTAACCCCTGTAGTGAAAATGTGAGAAATAAGCATCGAGGTTGCCATGTTTGGCAAATTTATTAAATGATTTACACTCTTGCATTAAAAATAAAGGAATAATACTTTTTTTCTGTTTCGAATATTTGCTAGGTTATTTTTTAATTAAAATATCGTCTGCGTGGGAAATCAGAGCAGGAATTCAATATTTTTTTTACGCAAAAGAAAAAGGATTTGTAAATTCAGAGACTAAAGTGCATAACCTTATAATTTGGCGAAAAAAAATGGCTTATATGGCGATTTGGGAAAGTGGATTCTAGTGGTTTGCACACAATTTTAGGCTTGGCGCAATTTACTGAGAGCGTAAAGAAATAGTATTTTTAAAAACAAGTGCAGGATTTACTAGAATTTAGCTTGAAATTTTAATTTTCTGTTCAGAAATAATGTAGTTATTAAGGCGATTTTAAATGATTTTCATCAAGTTAAATAAATTGATTTAAGTTAGGGAAACCTAGCCAAATTTCAGAAAATTAAACTTTATCATTTGTATTGCTAATTCTATGCCCCGATTGATATGAGTTGGTGTTACGAGCGTATGAATAGATAATATTTTTTAATCCCGCCAAACAAGGTGTAATAAAATAGGAAGTCTTTATAAATACGAATGCTGTTTGAGTTGAATGAGAATATTTTTAAAACCCAGTTAGCCTAGCTGGTAATGACTTTAAATTATTGCACTTATTGTGAAGTTTAATGTGTGATTCATTTTGGCTATTTGCCATCGACTGCCGACGTTAATTACGCCAAAATGACAGTTCTAGCAAAGTAAACATAAATAAATCATCTCATATTCTATTTTTCACACTGCTACAGTTTCCGTAGCAACGGAATCCATTGTTGCCACTTAAGTTGTTCAATTTAATAATTAAGTGAAACCACTCATTTCTACATCTCTTAAGACCCAAAAAAGTGAAAACGCATTAAATATGAAACAAACAGAATTTTAACATATTTCCTTCGCGTGTGACGTCATTTGCACGTCATTGTCTTCTGTTTTGTTGTCACATTATCCGGAGAAGCACATTACACGCTAACGTATATGCTGCTTCGGCGGACATAAGGAAGCAATTTGTCGGGTGCGTATTTGCCTAACCCCTCTGTGTGTCTAAATTGAAGCATTGAAACATTGTAGGCGTTTTTTTTAAACTAGAAAAAGGCAGATTAACGTCGTTAACGTGAAAGAAGCGATATGGAAAACTACTTAATTGGTAGCCGTAATGCGAAATGATAATCGATTATTCACATGCGCAAAGCAACAAAATTTCAAAAGTATGAAAAGTCAGGAATATGAAATGAAAATCCAAAATAAATCACCAGAGACTATAGGATAAGCATCGTGTACGAGAATGATATTGCAATCATGTACATAACAAAGGCGCTTGCAAGGAATACAAAATATAATATGAAATTAATTGCTCTTTCTTCCCATGGCGTTTGTGGAATCTTTCCGAATAACGGGATCCAATGTGCTTAGAATATTTCATATAAATTACTTTTTGTTAAAGTTCTATTTATTTTTTCATATATCTTCCAGTTACTCCAGTTACAAGACCTAGAGCTCTAGAAACGATTTCAGATTTTGTTTAATATTGAATTTGACACTATGCAATTAATCTATGTTAAAAATAAAATATGAAATTAGTTATTTATTTAGTGTGAATTGGCAGTGAGATCAACGTTAGTTTTATGTAACAAGTGTGCTACTGTATTAAGAGTTCAGTAAGGGTAATAAGCTTTTCCACTTAAGTTACGTCACAAATGTTTTCATTTACGAAAGCGACAAGATCTTCACGGAAACAGGATGCATTTTGGTTTCTGAACGTACAATGTGCATCGATTGTTTCGAGTAGGTTTTTTAAATTTAGGTAAAATTTAATAAAGTCATCTGCAACATAACTGTGCTAATGCATTGTCCACGCTTTACGAAATGCAAGATAAGATAAAATAGTATTCAACATCATGTAAAGTTATTCATATGGTATGTATGAATGCTATAAATTAAACCTAAAAAAGAGAATTATATGAAGCAGAAATAAGGCATTTTTCGAAAGAGAAACGTTTCGTCTGCATACCGTAAAGTTCTTACTTTTCTGATCGCCAGTGACAATGACGCAGTTTTTGTGTCATCATGTTGCAATCGTCTCAAATTTCCACTCATGGAGTCAGCTTTTCGCCAGAACTCCAGCAATGTTTCACTATTAGAGATTCCTATCACTGGGTTTAATTCGAATTATATGTGTGTAAGGAAAATATTCGTCTCCTACCGTGCGGAGAACGGGTAAGCAGCTAGTCTATACTATTAAATTCTGTGCGCGTCTGTCTGTGTGTCTCTGTGTGTGTAACATCATCTCCTCCTAAACGGCTGGGAGTTGAGTTTCGAACGAGGTATCCACGAATTCGGAAAATTTCGATAAAGAACCTCCGCTAATTTAAATTTCGAAATTCGAATTAGTTTAGGAGATATTGATAAAAAACCCCCATCAAAAAACGCTAATTTTTGCTCTCCGCAATTCCGTGATTGTAACCCCTGTAGTCAAAAAAGTGAGAAATAAGCATCGAGGTTGCCATGTTTGGCTATTTTATTAAATTATTTAGACTCCTGCAGTAAAAATAAAAGAATAATGATTTTTTTTTCTGTTTAGATAATTTACAATTTTTTAATTAAAATATTGCGTTCATGTTAAATCAGAGCTGGAATTTAATGTGTTTTATGTGTAAAAGAATAAGGGATTGAGAGATTTCCGAGACTAATATGTATATTTTTTAGTTTGGCCGAAAAAAATGGCTCATTTGGCGATTTTGAGGAAGTAGTAGGTTCTACCGATTTGTACAGTTTTGGACTTGGCGCAAATTACTGAGAGCGTAACGAAATAGTATTTTTAATAACAAGTATAAGTTTTACGGCGCTATACTTCGATTTTTCATATAGAAATAATGCAATTATTAAGGCAATTTTAAACGATTTATAGAATTTTCACGAAATTAAGTAAACTGATTTAAGGTAGAGGAATTCCGCCAAATTTCAGAAAATTGAAATTCTCGCATTTTGTATCCGGAGCAGCACATAACCTCTAATGTATTTGCTCCTCCGGACATAAGCAAATGCGTATGCCCGGCGCGTATTTGTATAACTTCACTGTGTTAATCAGATTTTTCTGGTGTCAGATTTTTTAGACCATTTTTTACCGCGGAGATTCCGATCCTGAAGTATATTGATCACTGATAAATGAAAAAAAAAAAAAAAGATCAATTATATGCAAGCAGGAGTAGCCAAAAAGTTTTCATGGGAATGTTACGGGAGTTAAGAATATACATTTTGTATGGCAAAAAACTCCACATGGGGGGTTGTGACCCCCTATCTCCTCCTTGGCTACGCCACTGTACGCGATCATCAGTTGTCGCGTCATGAAAAACCGTACTAGATGGCAAACTCCGAAGTTGTTCTGAGGGTTATACAAAATTAAAAATTTTGCTTTTAGTAAATTTTACTTTTGATACAGTTCGAATATTTGGTTTTAATACATTTCGGCCACCAAGGTGAGATGAAATATTACTAAATACGGCAACCCAGAATTTTCTTAACTATTGAATTTGACACTATGCAACTACAGTAGATTCCCTATAACACGCTAGATACGTTCCGTGTTATAGGAATCCGTGTTGTACGAGTCCTGCGCTATACTCCACCTGGAGTGCGAACTGCGCGGTATAATCGCGGCAAAACTTATTCGCGCTCCGTAAAAATGCAATGATGTTTGGTGTTGCCATTCAAAAGGAATGTTAATTACAGGAGCTAAGGTGTCATATTATTAGAACATATGTCTCATTTCACCGTGCTGTACGAGTCTCTTGTAACGTTTTACACGAAAACGATCGTAATGTTTTCGTCGTGTTCTCAGAATTCGTGTTGTAGACCCATACTATTAAGGGGTTAACTGTAATCTGTAAAAAATGAAAAATGAAATTAGTTATTTATTTAGTGCGAATTGAAGGTGAGATAAACGTCACTTTTATGTAACAAGTGTGATACTGCATTAAGAGTTCAATAAGGGTAGTAATTTTTTTCTCAGAAGTTACATCACGAACGTTTTCATTTACAAAAGCGACATGATTTTCACCCGAGCAGGGTACATTTTTGGCTTTTAAACGTAAATGATGCATCCATTGTTTCATGTAGGTTTTTTAATTTAGGTAAAATTTAATAAAGTCGTGTGTAACATAACTGCCCTAATGCATTGTCCACGCTTTTAAAAATGCAAAATAAAATTATTGTCAACATCATGCAATGTTATTTATGTGGTATATACTATATATACTAAACCTCAATGTGGTATATACTAAACCTCGTAAAACGAATTATTTGATGTAGAAATCAGGCATTTTTCGAAAGAGAAAAGTTTTGTCTGCATACCATAAAGTTCTTTCTTTTTTGATCGCCAGTCACATTGACTGTTTTTGTGTCATGCGTAGTTTTTGTGTCATGTTGCAATCGTCTAAAATTTGCACTCATGACGTCAACTTTTAGTCACGATTCAAGTATGTTTTCACGTTTTGAGATTCCGAATTACTGGGTTTAATTCGAATTATATAAGGAAAATATGCGTTTCCCACCGTGCGGAGAACGGGCAAGCAGCTAGTGTGCAATAAAATCAAGTTTAAAATTTTGGACGGAGTTTTCTCAGGGTTGTTCACTGTGACACAACGGAATTACAAAATAGCTCTTCTACGCTCCTTGAATGAAAACGCGCATAATCTTCTTCACAGGCAGATCTCCCCCCAATGTAGCGTTGCCATAACCACACACACACAGACACAAACCAGACATAGATTTTTGCGGTGGAAACTGAAGGTTTATTCTCTCTCAGTTGTTTGAAGCTAGCCTGTGGTTAACTTGCAACTTTCCCGACACGACTGTCGACTGCTCTAACTACTTTCTGACCTGTTCCTAACCTCGCTCATCCAATCATAAGAGTCCTTTAACGCCTCTCCTTAAGGCTCCTCCTCAAGGTGGGACAGAGCTAACGACTTGGCTTTTCAACCAATGCGGAGTGAATCGACCCACTGGATGTCCGTCAAAAGGATTTAGCATCTCAGCCGTTATGAAATGTTCCAAAATTCTTCATTCTTTTACCGTATCAAAATAGAATACATTTTTTCAAAGTTTTATATATATATATATAGATATATTTAACAAGAAAGTGACTGAATTAAACGTATATTTCCAAAAAAAGCTAATTACTTATGCACTTAATTGAAACGATGCGAAAGAGAGATGCAATTTTAATTTAATACTTCCGTACTCATGAAAAGATAATTTAAAAAAAAAAGTATAAATATTTGCTTCTATTTATTCAAAGTATTAAGAACACGGATAGAAACATGTAATTATCAAATCATTAAAAAAGAATTAATGTAAACACACACATATGATTAATACGACAGTAATTACAATTTTGCGTTTTGGACAATAAAGGTGGTTTGGGTACAGATGGTAATCTATACCAAACTTTTCAGCAATTTGTATTAACAAAAATTAGTTTTTTTCTAATACGCGTGATAGAAATGCATCTTTATTAAGAAAAAAGAGATCTAAAAAAAAACTAAAAACGTTTAAATTAAATTTCATCGTAACGTTTTTATCAAAGAGTAATTATATTTGTCTGGCATTAAAAACTTCCATGAAATGAAAAAAAAAAACATAAAAAATAAAAAATCGATTTGTATAGTCTTGTGTGTAAAAGGGATAAAATTCTTTCCTTTTGTAGTAAATAACTCGGGGAATTAAAATTCTTTCTCTGAAGCTGTAATTGTTTCACGTAGTTCCCATGCTGTCAGGAATAAACAGACTGCAATTTAGATGTAAAATACAGATGCGTACTTTTAAAATTATAAATACCTCGATAATTTTACTTATATATAGAAAGCCAAATGTATATAGTGTGCGACATCATAATTCTGGGAATACGATTTTAATAGGAATTTTTTATAAGTGAACTTATAAATTGTCTGTTGGCTTTGCACAGAAATTAAGATTTTTTCTCACAATTAATGTAAAATTTATTTTATTTTTCCCCAATAAATTAATTTATTATTAACATGCATGTATTTATTAATCGTCAGTTCAAAATAGAAAAAACAGATGCATAATTCTTTACAAAAACCTTCTCTCTTTCTTTCCAAAGTATGCATTTGTCATAAGAAAATCAAACAGTTTAACAATAAAAATAAAAATATTCATGAAGGCATCTGTAATTAGACAAATTAAGCTCTCAGAAGTAGAAAGTAGAATTAAGAGCTTATTTTATCAAGCTTTAAGTGATTATTTTTCACGATTTAAACTTCAAAGAAAAAAAGTATGATGAATATGCATTTAAACTAACAAAATAGAGAAAAGTGTTGTAGTAAAATTTGTGGGAATTTAGACAGACGAAATTTACGTCTCAGTCACTCAGAGGGTTAATGATAATGTAAAATAAACTTAATACAGCTGAAAAACATTAAAATACCTACACTTCAATCGAGAATACTTTCAAGTGACAACACATGTGCCACGTACTGGTCACCAATAAAGGGTGAGCGTGTGGCAGGAGCCGGTTTCAAACCTGGAAAATCCAGGTGGTACATTGCAGCGTTTTTTACTCGAGCAAAAGGTAGCTATTTGATCGGCCTTCTGTTGCCAAGGAATGCGCGCGGAGATCGCGCCACCACAGGCTCTTTATAGCCGACATGAAACTGCGGAAGCCAATAACACGCAATTGACATGTATGTTAAGTTTGCAATGAAAGTACTCTTAAAAAAAGAAAATGATCAATAATAACGCGTGGAGAGGGCCAAAACGTTCTCTTCGAGTGTACCTTCAAATTTCAAAGATAATTATAGGCAGCCAAAACACGCAATCGAAAATTTTATCTCTATTACCAAACGAAAATTTATTTAATACAAAGAGAAATTACTTAGTCAGCTTTGAAAGCGTTAAAAAGGCACTCCCCGTTTGTATTAAACTTCAAAACAGCTAGTTTACCCTCTTCCAATAATTCGGAATTCCGTATTTTCTGCCGATAACCTATGACAAGTATTCTACCTTTCTTTGTTTGCCTAACTAAAGTGTAAAGACTAACTTCTCTCCAGACTTAACACATTAATCACGGAACACTTTAACCATGAAGTTTACTTCATTCCCTTTTGTCTAATAGAATTACGTGCGACACCTTTACCCCCCGCTATCCAAAACACTTTCAAAGAAACTTCAAGAGGAATGGGCGTAATTGCGTTTACTTTCCAGTTTTCAAATTCCATCAAAGAACTGAAGTGTATGTATGTATGTATGCAAAACAGGTAGAAAGTTTAACTTTACATCGACTTAATTTTGCTTTTGAATGGTGAAGTGAAGGGAAATGAAAGTGATAAGTATTTTGTGTGAGAAAGGACGAAAATTCCCTTCCCAAAACGATATTTAACCCTTCATGTGCGGACTTATTTGTTTCCGCTGTTAAAACGTTCTTTAAGATTTTTTGCAGTTCTGAATTGACAAACATATGCTTCGACGCTTCAGTTTTGTATAAATGAATTTAACACATGTGAATGTGTAAATCCTACACACTGACCCACACATTTTGTTTTTGCTTCCTGTTAATTTATTTCTGTTTACAGTAACACAAAATAATTTTTTTATGTTATTAATTTCGCAAGTTGAATTTGTGTAATTTTTATTTATTATTATTTTTGTTTTCATTTTTTTTTAATTCATGTAGTTGAAACGATCTTAAAGGACATCATTTACCTTTAAAAGTGTCTTAACAGTCTACTTTTATGAGTGATAGTAGCGTTTTGTTGCTGAAACAGAGATTGACAATTAAGCTTTTATTCGAAAAATTATTGCAAAATGCGCTTTCTACTTGTCGTTATTAATGATGAGTATTTTAAAAATAATTATGAGATTGCTCTTTAATTGAGACGTGAGAAAGCCTCATCCGTAGGTCAGGCATGTCTGACCTACTGAAACAGTATAAAACAATCATAAGAAAAACTTCTGAAGAGTGGTTTAAACGCTTAAAAAAAACAACCATTTTATTCTGTAAAAACGTACAGCGTCCAGGACTACCGAAAACTTTCCAAAATAGCGAGCGGAGGTCACTGTTGTATAAGATTCGTGTCAAAAGCAAGAAGTTTGATTAAAAAAATGATCAATTTATTCCGAAAAGCAAGCAAAACCTGGCAACCGAAAAAGCTTGAAGAAAGCGTATTGCGAGCAGAGGTAGATGAAAATACAGTGAAATTTCTCGGGAGTCGAAATCGGTCGTTCAGAGAGGTGGTTGTTCAGAGAAACATTTGATCGAAAGAAAATGCTATAAAATATTTTTTGTTTATTTATTTATAAAATTGCATACGTAAATGCAAATGTCCGTAAATGCACAAAAAATATTTTTAATTCCATTTCTTTTAAATATTTACAATTTTCGCATTTCTTTTTTTCCCTTCCTACAGTTCTTCTCTCTACTTTTTTATTTTTTAAGTATGACAAAAAGACATTTATCTTGATAAGCTTCATAGTTTCCGAATTTGTGACAGTAAAATGTATATGCGTTGAAGTCTGCTGGACCGTCATTGTAAGTTCGACCTGTTCAGTCACGTCATCAGCTGGGCTTTCCTCGTCAGACTAAATTAGTGCCTGAAAGGCATAAAAATAAACACGCATCAGTAATATCATCAGCGCACAAACGTAATAAAATCGAAACATCTATCCCATTTTTTTTAACGTGACATAAGAGCCTCTTAAGTGTGCTATTCGGACTAAGTCAGATTTTTTTTACGGTGTTATACGAATCCGTCTGATATGAACACGTTTTACTTTCGAAAAATTCAAATTTTCGGATAGGGACCTGGGATAGGCTGCTTATAGATGGTTGTTGGGTCTCTTCTTCAGGACTTTTAACATTAAGTAGATAGGGTAAAAAATAGGTGCCTTAAAAAATTAGTCTTTGATGAGGGAGATGTGGTCATTCATAGAAGTTTCACTGTATTTGCCGAAGTACATACTGCACTGTATGTTACAAATATGCAACTTTCATGAACAACAGGAGTTGCACAACAAACTGTTTCACAACAGGAAATACTTTTGAAGAAAAAGTGGAAACGGATCATTGATACTCTAAAAAATTCATTCGGAATATTTTTTACAACCACAAGTAGAAAATAGAAATTTTTTGTAGATGAAAACTTTCAATTGTTCTAGCATTCTCCAATATTGTTCGGCAAACTTTTCATGAATTCCTGATCAGTACGTCAGTCATGTCAAACTGATAAAATACAAGCAGCTACTGCACCTATTTTCCAAGACGTTCATTACGTGGAATTCTGCTTCAAAAGCTAAAAAAAAAAATAAAAAAATTACGGCAAATTTTGATTCTCCCACTCTATTTTGAAGAAAATTGCTCCTGAAACATAGCGAGATCAGCAACAGCACCCAGGGCAATCGCAAAAGGTTTAAGATGCTGAATTGCAAGCATCGTTTGGATGAAGACTCGTATTACACAAGCATTTTTTTTCTAATGTCGGCCCTCTACCTCTTAAGGCATTGGCCACTACTAAGGCCGAAGTAGTTGGTATTATGGGGGCACTTAGTAGGTGGACTAACGTAGCCCCCTATGAAGGAACCGAAATAATGATAGCCACGCCCAGTCGGGGATCGAACCCCGACATCCGGGAGTTGAACCCGAAACCTTTTTACGGTGATTTATTCGTCATACAATCCGATGGGCTCTATCCCAAGCATGCAACTGCTTTTAATAGTAAGCGTTGCACTGCCAACCGTTTCAGATAGCAAAGAAATGGGAAGGATTTTTTAAGGAAGAGTGTTTTTCTTCCAATGGGCGGGCTCTGACCACAAGCCTTTGTCATTACCGAACCACACCGGCCCGAACCACAAGTCATTTTACTATTTTATCCCTATTAAGAGACGGATAATTTCACATAAGCGCAAGCCGGAAATCGAACCTGGACCCAAGGAGTGCTAGAATGGTTCTTAAGCCACTACACCACGTGGGCGGCTTAAAGACGAATATAAATGATAGAACATAAAAGTTTAGGACTGAAAAAAAAATCACTCAGAAGATTTTTCACAGCCACAAATTAAAAATAGTAACTTATAGTGTGTTACAATAACAGTTCAGCCAGCTATTTTAGCGGTGTAATATTGCCGTAGAGGGACAGAATTTTCGCAAACATTAAAAGCAGAAATTTCGCTGAAATTTGCGTAAACTACTTACGGGACATTTTTACTAACTTAAAATTTATATTTAGTGTTAATTAAAAGCTGCTAGTGATAGACGCAGGACGATGTTTTCCATAACGAGACAAAGATTTACAGCTTTTTTTGCGAGACGAGACACGCATTTTTAACTTTACGATATAGGTATTTTGCGAGACGAGACCAGCTTCTCGACTGTTTTGCGAGGCGCCTACTTTATGTCCGTATCTAAAAGCTATATTGTAATAATTTCAACAACAATGCAGCAAAAAGTTTGATTATTTTAAGGTCGTTCTTCTGTCCTTAATAGTCCAAGAGCTAGTGACACGTTTTCCATGAAGTGTTTGATGCACCTTGAAATTTTTCAATTTTATTATGTACGGTATAAAAGGTGGGAATACCTGTGTTTGCTCGACCCAACCCGGGACACCAGGTACTGCGCATAATAGAAAGGTGTAATAAAATATAACCCAAAATAAGTGTTTGATTCAGAGGCAAACAAACATAAATTAAAAGTTCAGATAATTTAAAACATAAAATTAAATAAGGCAGACAGTTTTGAGGGGGTTCACATTCAATGAATCCTCCCCAAAGTTGTCCTTTTTTAAATACAATATGAACTGTTTTATTCACTCTGAAATTTTAATAGCGTCTTAATTAAATATTGGAAAAATTAATAACAAAAAGCCAGACACTTTGTCTGGGGTTTAATTACCGGCAGACATGAAAATGAATCTTAGTTACAATAGAAAGAGATGGACTGCGCGTGGTTGGCGATGTGAGTGAGAGCACCGATCACCCCAATAGCTACGCTCTCATTATTTGTTGGTCGCATGTCTTTTACCAGCTGTAAATTTAAAATTCATATTTTTGAGTAGAACAAAAAAAATTACAATTATTTAGACTTTTTTAAAACTTTTAATTCCTCAAGATAGAAGAATAGTGCAATTAAATGAATGAACAATTTGAATTCAAATCTTATCGAATTTAAAAAAAAAAAAAAGGGAAACTGTGAGGTTATCATTGAAAATTAAACGATTAGTAGATTAAACGAGGGTTAACTGAAAATATACAATGTACTGCCGATACAGCTGGTAAAAGAAATGTGACCATAAAGAACTCAGTAATGCATGCATAAAGCTCATGCTCATACATAAAGAACTCAGTAATGAATTCTTAGCCTTTTTCTAATGTAAATATATACCGTGGCAGACGAAAACTTCTTTTCTGTGAGCCACGATATACGCACTCGTTAACAAATATAAACTCAATATTTTAAAAATCTTAAGATAGAACATTTTTATTCATTTGTTACTAAGGCAACCATGTAAGCAAGAGGAAAAAAAAATAAAATTTAGTGGTCGCGTTAATAATCTCGTTCACATGCTAGGTAGGAAAATTAAAAACAAGTAAAATTAGTTATCAGTCAGCACGGGAAATACTTTATTTTTTTGCCGCTAGGATCGTTGCACGTCACTAGATTTCCAATGTTTACATAATTGAAACTTATTTGGGGTACCAAAAATCTAGCATAGCAGCTATTGAGATGTCCACTCCTATAATATATCTCCTTGGTTTATATTAAGAACCTGATTAATTAAACATGGAAAATACATACCTACTCTTTCATAGAAAAATACACAAAAAATCTAATAAAGATTATACTGATCACAAGAAACTACGAGTCACTGCTCGTTAACGGAAAAGGACATTTACATTACGTCTTAAGAGTATCGTCGAGAAAATGTTGCTACCCAGAAATTTTGTCACTATGCGACGGATTACTAAAACATAAGAAATTAGGCGCTTGTTTTAGACACCAGGCATTTTCCCTATCTTAAAATTTAAGCACCAGATTTCCTTCTTATCTTAATAGCGCCGTTTTCCAACAGATTCATTGTCATGTCTGCCGGTAATTAAAACCCAGACAAAGTGTCTGGCTTTTTGTTATTAATTTTTCCAATATTTAATTAAGACGCTATTAAAATTTCAGAGTGAATAAAACAGTTCATATTGTATTTAAAAAAGCACAACTTTGGGGAGGATTCATTGAATGTGAACCCCCTCAAAACTGTCTGCCTTATTTAATTTTATGTTTTAAATTATCTGAACTTTTAATTTATGTTTGTTTGCCTCTGAATCAAACACTTATTTTGGGTTATATTTTATTACACCTTTCTATTATGCGCAGTACCTGGTGTCCCGGGTTGGGTCGAGCAAACACAGGTATTCCCACCTTTTATACCGTACATAATAAAATTGAAAAATTTCAAGGTGCATCAAACACTTCATGGAAAACGTGTCACTAGCTCTTGGACTATAAGGACGACATTATGGTTTCTAAAGAAACGATCAGCGTCTGCGTTGTTATAGGCTCCAAATGGTGAGCAAAGCTGCTTAAGCAAAGGTTGGAAAAGAGCATTTATTAGCTCACAATATGCCCTTAAATTCTGAATCTTTATTCCTGTTCATTGTTTTAACACTAGTCCATGAAAGTGGGTGTAGCCATCAATGAGCTCATTTGTGGAAGTTCTCCGAAGAAGTATTTTCGAAAGCTTTCGAGCAATATTAAATTCTGAATCTTTATTCCTGTTACTTGTTTTAACACTAGGCCATGAAAGTGGGTGTAGCCATCAATGAGCTCATTTTGTGGAAGTTCTCCGAAGAAAGTATTTTTCGAAAAGCTTTCGAGCAATATAATTTAAGATGGTCATACCTGCAGCCTTCAAATAGGCAAAATGGACGACCAATAAGTGAAAATATCATTCATTTGTTGTATTTATTTACACATGCAAATAAAGTTTATTGAAAGTTTTTTCAGATGCGATTTTTAGCAGTCTGTTTGAATTGGTTATTTTTTCAGTTTAATTCCCCCCCTCCATTTAAATAAAATATATTATAACAAATTTAATTCCACCACTTGAAAAGGTTAAAAGATTTTGGAAGATATATAGGAAATCTTCAAGTCCACACTTTCCCTATTAAGCAAACATAAAATTATCCGAGATACTTCATATTCATAATCAGCTATTAAGAAGTGAAACAATTTTTTATACACAGGATTGATTTTCACGAAGTATTTTAAGTATGGTTCGTGATTTCGCCAGGACAGTTGAAAATATGGTAAATATCTGCAAAAATTTGAAGATATATATATCTATATATATCTTTAAAAAAAAAAAAATATATATATATATATATATATATGTTCATATATATATATATATATATATATATATATGTTCATATATATATATATATATATATATATATATATATATATATATATATATATATATATATATATATATATATATATATATATGTATATATATATATAAATATATATATATATATATATACTATGCATACACACACACATATGTTAGAGTATATTTATATACATTTATACATGTATGTATATATATTAAAAATTATTGTTTGTTTGATTATTCTGTACATTGCCTTCCTATCCACCAATTTTCGTCTCAATCGGACACCTCCTTCTTGGTGCATCGATTTATTTGTTATAGAGTGTATATTAAAAATTATTGTTTGTTTGTTTATGGCAACGCAAGAATCATTAGAACGACCGTATAACAGAACTAAAACAAGTTAAGAATAAAAATAAATAAATAATATCTAAAAGGTGAGACAGTAAGAATATTACCTTGGAATGATTATATAGCTTGGAATGATATATATACCTTGGAATGATTAGGAAAGAGGTATAAATTAGAATAATAATTAAAAAAACAGTAAAATATTATATATAGGGCCGAGAATAAAATTTTCCATTTGAAAACCAGCGTGAACCAATAGTGAACAAACGAAACTGTGCATTAGGTAGACAACGCTGCCATGCGGCGAGGATGGCGTAAGGCAGATTCATGCTTTCCGATGAAGCTGACAGGCAGCGTTTCTAGAAGGCGGTGGGTATACACAATACGACACAAAAAATATGTAAATCCTTCTGATTCGCATTATCTATTTTTTCAACCTCAAACTATTATGGCTGATATAAAATTATACATCCATTAAAATATTTAATACAGTAATAATATCTTATTCATAAAAAATAGCACAAATTATGTTTGATAAAAAGCACTGATTAAAATATTATTGCAGAATTACGTCAAAAAACTCAAAATCGTGCATGTTTTTTTCTGTAGAATTTTTAAAACTAAAAACTAACTATGTACATTCATGCAAAAGGTGTACATTCTGTCAGACTTTCTACAGAAAGACTTCAATTTTTTCGCAAAATTGTAGTCTTTCTGTAGAAAGTCTGACAAATTTTGACAACTGCAAAAATAATCTACAGATATTTTGAAGATGAATCTGCGAATTTCTCTTTAGTTTCTTCATAAAATCTTAAAACAATGTTTTCATTTTAGGATCTTCAAAATTTCTGAAGATATTTTGAAGATAAGATTGAATCTATAAATTACTCTAAAATTTTTCTGCAGAATGCGGCATTTTCTGAATAAAATGTTAAGATAATTTTTAGCGGATACGTTTAAAGAAAAACGTATGGTTCACTGAGAAGGAATTGAATATTTAATACTCTAAAGGAATCACTTGGAATATTTCTTACAACCACAAATTGAAAAGAGGGATTTCTTTTACAAAAAAACGTCTTGAACCTTTAGTGTCGACTTAAGCAAGTTCGTTCGAAACTTTTCATGACATCCTGACCAGCAGGTCAGGTGTGCATTATGCTCAAGTAGCAATGGACGAAGTTGTATGCACGCAGTGAAACATGCTGTATTTTAATGCATTAGTTTGTAGAATTTTTCTTGAAGAAAAATTAACAAAACTTGCAGCAAATTTTATTCTTCCACTTTATTTGAAAGAAAACTGTTCCTGAAAATACCGAGATCTTTAACAGTACCATGGGCAATCAAAAAAGTTTTAAGGTACCTAACTGTAATCATCGTTTAGATGAAGACTTGTGTCAAACGAAAGCATAGAACTCCTTTTAACACATAGATAGAAGTTACACAGCAAACCGTTAGATTTTTAAAGAAAAACTCATTAAGACATTGAAGCGAAAGCATTTTCATATCAATATGGAATACCGCCATGTTTTTTATAGTAAAATGTATCGATAGCAACTGCTGCACTTTTTCAGCGTTGAGACCATTTAACCGTAATGTTTTGCGACTAGCAGTGAAAGCGCTGAAATAAGGTGGTTTCACAGCGCAACCACCGCGCGTCAAAGGGGATAATTAATCGTAATAGGGGATTAATAGTGTAAGTGATAAACATAAGGGTTAATGCAAGAGTTTTCCCGCATTCATAAATTGAAAATAGCCATTTTTTATAGATTGAAATATTCTAGGGGCGTTTGGGATGACATGGTTTAGTGGTAATCAACAAAAATAAACCTTGGTAGAGTCAGTAATCGTGATTGTCCACTGGATCTTCTCAACTCGGTTGCAAACAGCAATGATACAAAAATGCAAGCATCCACTGTAACCTGTTTTCTGAGTTGCACAGCCAACCGTTTCAGATAGCAAAGAAATGTTAAGGATTTCTTAAAAAAGAATTTTTTTTTCCAATGGGATGGCTGCGGCCACCATTCTTTGTCATTAGTACGGCCCGAACCACTAGACATTTTACTATGTCACCCCCTATTGAGAGACGGACAATTTCGCATAATCCCAAGCCGGAAATCGAACCTGGTCCCAAGGCGTGCTAGAATGGTTCTTAAGCCACTACACCACCTGGTCAGCTTAAAGAAGAATATAAATGATAGATCATAAAGTCTAGGACTGAAAAAAAAATCACTCAGAAGATTTTTCACAACCACAAATTAAAAATAGTAACTTTTAGTGTGCTACAAGAACAGCTCAGTCAGCGACTTTAACGGCGTAATATTACAGTAGTGGTGCGGAATCTTCGCAAATACTAAAAGCAGAAATTTCGCTAAAATTTGCATAAACTATTTGCAGAACATTATTACACACTTAAAATTTATATTTAGTGTTAATTAAATGATATTAGTGATAGACGCGGGACGATGTTTTGCGTGACGAGTCAGAGATGTAGAGCTTTTTCGCGAGACGAAACCGGCTTTTCGGCTGTTTTGCGAGACGTCTACTTTTCGTCTATCCCTAAAAGTTATATTGTAGTTCAACAACATTTCATTTATTGTAGTAAATGCAGCAAAAAACTTGACTGTTCAAAGCCTTTGTTCTGTCCGTAAGGACGACATTATAGTTTCTAAAGGAGCGATCAGTGTCTACGCTGTTATAGGCTCCAAATGATGAGTAAAGCTGCTTCAAAGAGCATTTATTAGTTCACAATATGTCCTTTACTTTTTGTATCTTTATTCCTGTTCATTGATTGTAAGATTAGTCGATGAAAGTGGGTTTAGCCATCAATGACCTCATTTTGAGGAAGTTCTCTGAAGAAAAAATTTTCCAAAAGCTTTCCAGCAATATAATTTAAGGTGTTCATACTTGCAGTCTTCAAATAGGCAAAACCATCGACCAATATGTGAAAATAGGATTCATTTGTTATATTTATTCTCACATGCAAATAAAGTTTATTGAAAGTTTTTCAGATGCGGTTTTTAGCAGTGTGTTTAGATCTAAATCTCCTGATTTCTTAGTCCAAGAGTTGTTTTCAAGCCTTCCAATTTTATTCCATAAATAGAAATCAAATGGATAGCTTGAATCTTCTGATTTGCTCATTAATTTTATTGATTTCGGGCACAGCTCAGATATTAAGCTGATTTCAATCTTGAGTTCCCGCTTGAAAGATTTTTTAATGATTCTCTTTTTTGAATGATTTTTTCCTTCTTAAAAAAAGCTATATTTTGCATTTATTTACAAAAATAAGAATTTTTTTCATAAATTCGCTTCTATTCATAATTCTATTCTTTTACGGACCGCATTGAGATCCAGGCACGCAGCGTTGAATGCAACGTGTAACGAAGACCTTTAATGCTTTGAAAAAAATTTACGATTTTATCTTTAACTCATTTTTGCCCGGATATTTTTTGTGACTTTCTTCGATTTTTTGCTAATGCCAGCAATGATAGACAAATTTATGATACAAACTTCTTCTACAAGGGCTGAATTCTCTTAAAATCATTATGTATAAAAACTGAAATCTCCACATCCTACGGGGTCATGTTAAATATATTTTGTGGAGTTGAGATTCAATACTCTTGAATAAAGGCTAGGAAAAATTAATAACTTTTTCAACTGATAGCGAAAATGCCGTCCCCCCACAAAAGGGACACTTAGGCATAAATGGGCTAAAAGCAAACAGAGTTCAGGACAACTGAAATAGTGTGAAGACGCTGAATTTCAAGCATCGGGTTAAATGAAGATCCTTGCCAAATGCAAGTACAACCTCCAGAATAAACTAGAAGTTGTACGAACAACTTACCTTACTTAAAATAATCCATAACGCAAGGCTATCGAGATTTTGGTTCCATTTTTTGCACAATGTTGAGGGCTCCTAAAAAAAGTGTTGAAAGACATTTAATGTTTTCAGCTTTAAATGTTCTGCTTGCATCAGCGATTGCTTTTCTGTATTACCGTTGTTATTATTACTTTCTATTGCATTGGAATCTAAAATTTCCGAAACAACTTTGGAAATTGAATTTGGGAAAAGCGAAAAATGACTAAAATCACTCAAAGAAATTTAGACAAAAGTGACCTTATAGGTTGTTATGGTATTTACACCTGACCGTCAGGTATGGGCCAGTGGCGTTTTCTCAGGGTGTGCAAGTCGTGTGTTAACGCCCAATCAAAAACTGAAAAAAAAATCCTGCAATTTACTTGACTTTATTGTGAGAATCCTAATGTTTCCCCAGTTTTCCCTCACACCCCCTCCCCTCCCAGCTCCCAAATGACCAGACTACGAGCCTTCCTGTGTGGCAGTAAAACATGCTTGTCGAGATAAGCAAGGCGTTGGAGACGACTCAGCTATATTCCCACCACTACTAATTGGAGCATGCGCTTTACGTCTTCTACCTCTTGCTTAAGCTAACCAAGGCGTTGAAACGAAATCCAACGCTTTCAGCTAGATAGCCAGAGGGGGTCACAAATCACAAACACCCTCACTTCAGTAACAGTACCCGTCCCCTTTGGGCTTCAGGTTTCCTTTCCTTTTCTCAGTTTTCTCCCTGCGAAAAAAACATTCTTTTTTGAGAATTCGTACTGACCAGTTCTGTATCTCCTCTCCTGCGTTGATTTTCAGCTTTTAAAGATAGCTTCTAATAGTGTTATCCAAACACTATTAAAAAGTTCTTTTTCGTCACTTAGTTATGTTGAGAAAAAGAAAATAATTGAGAATGGTCGACCATGCCCTAATCTCACAATTTCGACGAATGTGAAAGGCAAAAGTGGTGTTGGATTTCAGAGACACTTTCGAATGAATTTATATGAATTATCAGACTGGCTTTGTGGATGCAGTGAAGAAAATAAGTTTTTCTGTTGGACATGCTTACTATTCTCAAACAAGAAAAACGTTTAGAATAATCAAGGCTATGGTGATCTAAACCTTCTTAATACCGCTGTGAAGAAGCATGGCGAATCTGAAATGCATCTTTCCAGTTTCATGAAATTTAATACTTTTGTATCAACTCCAGCGAGAATAGATGTTCTTTTAGATTCCCAACGAAGAAAGGAAATTGAGTTTCATAATGAGAAAGTAAAAAAAAAATCGAGAAATATTGAAGAGGTATATTAATGCCGTCTGCTATTTAGCAAAGCAGGAGCTACCCTTCCGATCACATGATGAGCATGCAGAATCTTTAAGGGAAACTAATATGGAATTTCTTATAGCAAGTGCTGAATTTGATTCCACGTTTTAAAAGAACACGTACAGACTTCCACAGTTTTCCACGGAACTTCAGCAACCATTCAAAACGATTTAATTAATTCAGTTGCCGACGTTCTAAGGGATCAAATTTATGAAGAAATCCAGAACACGGATTTTGTTGCTATTATGCTTGATGAAACATCTGACATAAGCAACAAATCTCAGCTGTCAACTGTTTTGCGGTATTTTTCCAAAAACGAGAAAAAAATTGTTGAAAGGAGGTTTCTTGGATTTCGCGACATGAGCGCTGATAAAACTGTAACAGCTCTTTTCAACCATGTCTGTGAAATCATCAATTTATATAAGTGTGAAAATAAATTAATTGCACAAACATATGAAGGATCTTCGGTGATGAGCGGCCATCTCAATGGACTCCAAACCAAAGTGCTGGAAAAATACCCAAAAGCTTTGTTTACGCACTGCTATGCTCATGTAATGATCTTAGTTTTGCAGCAATCATTAGAATGCAATAGAGAACTGAAAACATTTTTTTCCAGATTAAAATCACTAACCACATTTTTTTCACACTTTTCAAAGAGGCTGCACGAACTTTCCGCTTTCACGTCAAGAAAACTGCCGTCATTAGCCAGTACTAGATGGAATTTTACCTCGAGGCTTGTCCACACGGTATGTGAAAATGGAGAAGGTTTAATTGCGTTTTTTGATCACGTTAGTGAAAGTGGAGATTTTGATTATTTAGCTGCAATGACAGCTAGAGGATTCTGCAGTTTCCTTAAAAATCTACAAAATATATTTTTAATAAAGGTTTTATCTAACCTACTTGCTTTCTCAGATGTCTTATTCGACATACTGCAGTGCAAAAATGTCGATATTTTGTACTAATAAGTACTTTGCAGTAATAAAATTACGGAATTTCAAAATCAACTCCAAAAGGAAAGTGATCATTTTGAAACAGTGTGGTCTTCTGTTATTGAAGACGAAGAGTTAATTCAAATAAAAAGAAGAAGATTAAATAGTGAAACACAAAAGGATTATTGTCGGAGACTTTACTTCGAAATTATCGACAACATTAAAAACCAAATGTTAATTAGATTTGCAAGTTTTGAAAAATTGCAGTATTTTGAACTTCTAAATCCATCGAAACTGGTGTACTTCAGCAAAAGAGAACATTTCCTCATGATATATTGAAAAAGCTGCAACAAGTCATGGGGATATTTTTAATTTTTCTAAACTGCAGAATGAGCTGCACGTTTGGTACGCTTCCAATGAAGGACGGAATAAAACACCTATTGAAGTGATTAATCATTTGATAGAAATGGATTTAGTGAGTGGATTCACAGAAATCTATAAATTAGCCACATTGATTTCCACAATATCAGCTACAACATCGTCTGTAGAAAGATCATTCTCATCGTTGAAGAGGATCCACACATTCTGCCGCGCTACTCAGACTGAACACCGAATGACTAATTTAAGTCTTATTTCTATTGAAAAAGAACTGCTTTCTCAATTACGACGTGAAAATAAATCCAAATTTTATGAAGCAGTTATTCAGAAGTTTCTCCAGAAAGAAAGGCGGCTTGAACTAGAATTCAAATGAATTCAAGTAAATATGCATTTGATTTATATGTATTGACTTTTTAGTAATTTTTTAGATTTTATGTAATGTCTTTTAATAATTTTAATGAAATTATCATTTCTTACATAATAATAACCTCCCTTCTTTCATTTTTATAATTTTATTCTTAAAATGGCAAATGAGAACTTTTTTGCATTTAGATGTGCGAATTAGCCTGCTGAACAGCTGAGACATAAAACTGCCCACACCGATCTATAGTTTTCACAACAAAACACCTAGATATATTGGTAAATAAATTACATGCACCTTAAATTAACTTTCAACTTTAAAATTTTGAAACGAGCATATCGAACTGATTATTTTCTGTTAAATATAGATGAGTATTATACAAATTTGTTTTTCTTATTATGAAAATTCTGTAAAGGGAATCTCCGTAGTATGTTCCTAAAAATGGGAATGGGCAGGTTAACCCTGAGTTCCAATATCCCCGCAGCTGTTTGAGCACATTTCTGCCCTTTTTAAAACCGGTCACAGGGCTAATACAGTTTCCAACGCCCTAAGTCACGAGACGCCACTGGTATGGGCAACCTTTGGAAAGTCAGGGGCAAAATTTTTAGATGTTAGCGAAGTCGCGGAGAGTATCATTATGATTTAAGTAGGATTTTGAATGGGTTTTATTTGGGGTTTTGATAAGTTCCGCGGGCGGGTTGGAGGTAGCCCATAAATGATATTTCCGATAATCCATATCATAGAATTCCTATACAAAGCTGTGACTTTAGAAAAGTGATCTTATATGCGGGTGGCCTTATATCGTGGTCCGAGTATATAAGACCTGAACGCTGTGAAGTGGTCGACGAGTGCAGAAAATTTACTAAGCTTACGATAGTGGGCTGCTGCAGGAGACAGCAAAGTTGTTTGCTTACAGTTAATTATGGTTTTAAATTTTATTTTTAACTAGTAAATTTATTATACGATTGAGTTTTACCTGTAACAGAAATTAAGAGTAACTTCAAATATGAGTTCTGGTTTAAGCGCTTTTGGCCCCCTTTTTTTTCGGTGCCAAACATTCTCAAAAGGTTATTATACATAAAGTATAGCAAATACGTAGGCATGCTGATAACTAATAATGGGCAAGGTCCAAAGAAATGCTACATTTGAATATTATCAGATGTGTCAATTTAGTGATTATGACGTAATATCTAAGATGTAAGTATTATTATCCTACACACAATGCTATGCAATAAAGTGGGAAAATAATGGATAAAAAATGAAGTATATACAGAGTGTCCAATAATGACTGGGACAAAATGCAAGGGAAGGTGGGTGACATAGTACGGATTCAGAATCAAGTAACAATGTATTGTCTCAGACATCGTCTTCATGTGGCTGTCAATAATAACTCTGGAACAACTGCTGAAATAATTGTGAACCTTGTTGGTCACTGTTAAAGCCTCCTAGATACGGAAAGCCTTACAACTCTTACACCACCAAGCTCTGTTAATCATCTGTCGTGGTTCTGTTTATCACTAGCCTCCTGCAGCCGTTAGGCATACCTTTAAAAGTTTTATTTTTATAAATAAAACTATTATTATTTTCTGGTAAATTTACCCATGAATAGCATATTTTAATAATTTGAGATAAAAGTAGAATTTTATGATAAATAGCAGTTTTTAACCATGACTAATTAGATAATATAATAAAGAAATAGATCATAATGAATAATTTTGTATGAGTAGCGTTTCTGACTTTTAATGTTTAATATAAGATATTTTCTAATATTTGTAGCATCCACCAGAAATTTTAAATAGTTTTTCTTTATGAAATTACGTTTCTTTTAGTTACGTTCCGTTCAATAATATGTACAAATATGTTTTAACCAAATGCATTTTATCCAAAAACCTTTGTTCGCTAGAACAAAATATTTCACAGAATAAAAAAAACATTTCGTTGAATCAACAACAGTTTTTTTTTTTCTTTTGCTCATCTACTTATGTAATACGCGAACTTGCGCGGCACCAAAATCGGCGATACTTCCACGCTGCAATTGGCAACCTCTAGATGTAAACCCTAGTACAATAACATTAACGCATGTGCGAAAATCCAAATTAACAGTTCAATGACGTCAAATGCAGCAAACATATGTCGCGCAGTGGTTAGATTACAAAATAACAATAATGGATACATAAAAATGCAAGATCTTTCGGACTCTTTCACAGCTTTAAAATATCGAGTTAAGGCAATATTTGGCGCATTTATCGCTCATCTAAAAAATGTCACCATGAATTGGGAAAAAGCACATTTTAGCCATTTGCTGTTTCAACATAAGCTTTTATGGATGACATCTAAAATGTGTAGCAACCCTAACTTAAATAAATTTAATGGCAAATGATATTAAAACAAAGATACATGATTTTCGTTGAAATGAGTCCTGGAATAGAAATGTAATTGCGGGTTACGGTCAATTATCTATGCAAGGGATCTAGGCCGTGGTGGAGTGCCCTCCATGGAGGACTTTCTAAGGGGGGTCCTAACCCGTATTTATAAATAATAAGCATAAATGGTGAAGAATAACAAAAAAAAGCAGTATATCAATAAAGAATGAAAAGACTTCATGATTTCTAAAATAATTTAAAATTCGTCCCAGTTCTCGATGGAAAATGATTAAGGCCCTGCCCTTAAATGCCAAGGCCGTATTCAGGGTTTCCCGACAAGACCGGACAAACTCTGCACCAACCCGATTCCTTCCTCGGAGTACATACAAAATTTCGAAAGGACTATAACTGTACGAATCAAAGTTTTCGGAAAAAATGCCAGAGAAAAATACAAACGTCATATCGAGTGTACAAAAAATATGTTTGTTGGAAACTTTTAACACCGGTTTTCTGGCATGTTTACATAAAATGATGTTTAAAATATCCACTATGCCTATCAAAGATAGAATTAATTGTACCAGAACCTGCAAATACTTGAGTGTGATGATTGACTCCCGCCTCACATGGAAAGCGCAGGTTCTTTATGCCCGAAACAAAATGGTTGGAGCACTAGGGAAGTTGCTTTTCCAAATATAAATGCATAATGCTTCCTGCGTCCTGAGTCTGAACTTTCATCTTCCTGCATTTGCTATTTTATATGGAAGTAAACTGTTTTCTCTTTGCTTAATTTAAATATTTATTACTGATATTGAGGAATAAATCGTTTCACAGTAGGCGTTCAATTCTCATAATGAAGGCGAATTTTTTCCCCCGCTCAGCGCTGTATCCTTAGTTCGAAAACCACGCGTACTTTTTACGTGAACCTCAAGCAATGTGTTAACAAAATTGCCAGGTGAACAAGTTAGATACCCACTTTAACACATAGACGGCGTTCCGCTTACAAACGCACGGAACGAAATCAACTAAACTTCTTTCGTGTGAAAAAAATGACTCTTCTCTAGAAAATTAGTTGACATTGCTGTCAACTCATTTTGACGATCTCAAAGTAATGCATATCTTTTAATTGCATTTAATACGATGAATTGTCTCTCTATTCTAAAAAAAAGTAAAGGCCGCTGTCGACGCTGTCAGAGCTTGTTGACCTATCTTCTCTTAAACCGTGGGGATTTGAATTTCGAGAAACATGTTCCCGAATGCGGAAAACTCCGAGGAACCTGATAAGGTGACTTAAATTTCGAAAATCGAATTATTTTAAGAGATATTAATACAAAACTGAAAAAATAAAACATAATGGTTGCCAGATTTGGCATAAAATCATTCATTCAGCAATTCCAATTATGTAGAATCACGTGAAATTGTCAAACATGAAGAAGAATTACACCCATTTTACGCCAAATTAAAAAGTATATGAAATAAGTAACTCAAAATGTGTTACACAAAGTTGACAATTTTCAAGTAGTAAGTTCGCTTAGACAACAGGAGTTTAGAATGAGCGATTATTCGTTTTTCCAAAACAGAATAACTAATATCTTTAAAATGAAAAATAATTAAAATGCAGATTATTTTAAAGCCGGTTCGGTCCAGCTGGATTATTTGCTACCAGTAGAAATATTTGGCAGCGTTAACTATGCCATTATAGTTATATTGGCTAATACGCAAGGCGTACCATGTTTTTCACAAAATTACAAATGATGCGAGGTTTAAAATTCTATGTTCCAGACAACATGCAAGAACCAAGCAATGTGTAGCTCGGTAGCATTCTATCTTATCCAACGTTTGGGTTTTGTTTGTTGAAATTTACATTTGTCTTTTTTACGAATAAGTCTTTTTAGGGGCCAAATGCCTCATATGCAATGCGAGCGTACCAAGTCTAGGGGCCATGGCCCCTAGTTAACCAAAATTAAAAAGGAGCACTTGCGGTAAGTTTTAATTCATTACATTATGTTTGAGAAAACTGTAGCTGAAACATACAGTGGTCTTCATTAAGTTACGGTGGACACGCTCCGTCGAATGCGACATATGATGAACGATTTACGCATCAAAGAAATTACCAATTTGTTGTGAAAAACAAACAGCACCCAGGGCTACCGAGAAAGTTTAAAAGATACCGAACTGCAAGCAATGGGTTAGATGAAGACTCGTGAGTCAAGCACGAGTATGCAACTCCCATGAACAATAGGAGTTAGACGGAAAGTAATTCGGACAGAAAGTTCCGAAAATAAACGGAACATTAACTAATCTCAAAGAACACCCTAAATAGTTTTAATAACCACAAATTTCAAAGAGGAATATTTTTGTTATATAAAATCTTTCCCTGTACGTTCAGCACACGAATTCAGAATGGATCCATAACATGTCACGAAAACCGGAGCCGTAGGTCAGTCAAAGTTACTAAATTAACATCTTCGCGTTCTGCCACAAAATTTGGATAAAGTCACGAGTAGCTATTATAACCATCAATTTTCAACCGTCGTTGACCCTGCAGTCCGCTCTGCTCGCCCGTATCCATACTTTTACATTTGCATTATTAAATGTTATTTAAAATTATTTTGTAATGCGTATGTGCAAACTTGAGGGTATGAAATGTCACCATTGTGGTCATTTTTAAGAACCTAGACGAAATGTGGCAGAGCAGTAAAATTTCGCATACTATCTGGATGCCGACTACACAATAGGGCAGTTCCACTTGACGTCACCATTCATTCCTATTAGTAAGGGCAAAACAAAGTTTTATTTTGCTACTGGAATCAGTTATGAGTAATTTATTTTTCTCTTAGCTCGATATCCTTTTTAGCCAATTTTCGCTTTGGATTTAGCCACTATTACACGGATTGATTTGGCAGCACTGGGTCAGGTATATCTTGTGCTGATACAGCCGTAAAACGAAAAACTATGGTAAAAGGAAGGACTTGCACGGATTTTTAATTCTTCCGCTTTAATTTTAAGAAAACTGGTCCTGAAATATACCGTGACGTTGATGAAGCACATGATGAACACGCTCCATCGAAAATCTCTCGTGAAGAATGGTTTTAACGCTTAAAAATAATTACCGCTTGATGTGAAAAACAAAAAGCTTCCGAAAATTTTGAAGATAGCGTAGTGTAAGCAGTGGTGGAAGAAGAAATCTGCCAAACGCAAATATAATTGTAAAAAAATAACGAGTAATACTTCTAAAGAAAAACGTATTGTACATGGAGAAGAAATGGAACATTTGATAATCTAAAGAAATCACTATGAACATTTTTTACAACCACAAATTAAAAAGAGAGATTTCTTTTACAAAAAAAACCCTTAGGATGTCAAATGCAATTTATCTTCCGTACTGTAAGTACTTTTCACGAGAGCCTGGCCAGCAGGTCAGGTTTCAAATATCAATGAATTAGAGATGGGCGGTTCGACTCATTTTACTGATTCGAATCTCGACTCACTCACTACTTCGATGATTCGAATCAGTGATAAAAGGACTGCAAACATGTAGAAATTGGCTCTGGGATGGTTTCCAGACTTTGGAGATGCCGCTTCTGGGATGGTTAAAATGCTGTAGTGGGTGAATAAATTCACCAGAAATTATAAATAGTTTAACTTTATGAAAGTTAAAGTGTGATCACGTTATTCATGAAGGCCTACTAGAGATGGGCGGTTCCACTCATTCACTACTTCGATGATTCGAATCTTGAATCAATAAAACAACTAAAGAAATTTTCCCTCTCTCTGCGCCGAAAGCCGTACTATTTAAACACCCTTCACCCATTCATCGGGTTTCTTCTCCGCTGAGTTCTCGGGCAGTTAGCATCTCTCTCTCCTTGCTCCAGTAAAACTAGTGTTTAAACTGCCCGAAATGAAAATACAGGGGAGCTTCGTATGACCCCCTGGGCCTGTAAGATTAAAAGGTTAAGTTTGGTGTCAAAGTATTCGAAATTTTATGTATCGATGGCGGTTCCTAAGGGGGGGTCGAGAATCAATAAAAAGGCGCTCCGATGGATAGTTTCCGAGATATACGTTAATTAATTATGGTAATTAGACTAATTAACCATGATTGAGGCTTAAAAGGACTGCAAACGTGTAGAAATTGGCTCTGGGATGGTTTCCAGACTTTGGAGATGCCGTCGGAGGAGGCTAGTGTTTAAAATGCCCAAATTGAAAATATAGGGGAGCTTCGTATGACCCCCTGGGCCTGTAAGATTAAAAGGTTAAGTTTGGTGTCAAAGCATTCGATATTTTAAGTATCGGTGGGGTGTTAAGTCTAGGGGGGGTCGAGAATCAATAAAAACGCGCTCCGGTTGATAGGTTCCGAGGTATACGTTAATTAATTATGGTAATTAGACTAATAAACCATGGAGCTGTTTTTTCTGCGATGAGAGAAGAAGAAGCTTTCCGAGAGAAAGCAGTAGCAAAAGCATCACAAGCTGGTATTGATCTCAGGATTTTCTTATCGCCGGCCTCAGAGGCGTAGCCAAGGGGGGGGGTTAGGGGGGTCATAACCCCCCATAAGGAATTTTTTGCCATACAAAACGTATATTCTTCACTACATTATCATACACACGTATACATATATATGAGTTGTAGTAGTCATAACCCCCACCCATAAAAAATTTCTGGCTACGCCCCTGGCCGGCCTGTATTTTTGCCCTTTATCGAATTCGAGATTTCACTGAAATGAAAATGGGAATATCGGATATTTGATGTTGAAATAAAACCGCTATGTCGATTTTTGGCCCTGTCCTACTGAGGGGCTGCTGCCCCCCCCAAAAAAAAATGGGACCCTTTACTTAGCTTACAATTGAACTTTATCTTTAAATTTGATACCCAGCCCACCCCGAATTAAAATCCTGGCTACGCCACTGTCAATAACACTAACTACGCCACTGCTTTAGACCCTATTTTGTATTTCTCTGAATTACGAAAGAAAATAAAATCATTCCCCTTAAACGAAAAATAAGGTAAAAAAAATATCTTAAACGAAATCTGCAGCAATAAAGCGAAATGTTATTTTGCTTACTACTAAGTCCTTTTGTGAGAGCGCTTAATACCGCCCCTGTATCCTTCATTAAAAGTGACAAGCACAATCCTAACTTTATTTCATTCTATTTCCCTTCACATGAAAATCCGCCACCATGTAAACTTAACGTTCCGTTTTTCTTTTTCTTTTTCTTTTTTTTTTTTTTTTTTTTTTTTTTTTTGAGAGTGGGGGCAGGGGGACATATATTGAAGTTAAAAGTAGAAAAGGGATGTTTCATTAAATTTTAAACAAATATTAAATCAGTCAGACAAGTTGGAAGGAGGGATTTTCTTAATTTTTTTTTCGGGGGGGAGATTGACCCCTCTTGCCCTTAGGAAGTAACGCCTATGCCCCCCGCTAAAAGCAAACGATGTTCGACCCACTCCACACCCACAGACAGATAAAACTTTAAATCCGACCACCAACCAAGAAATGAAACACCAAAGATTCGAAAAAAAAACTTCAATTAAATGAAACATCCTTTCAACTCTTTTCGACTCCTTTCGACTCTGAGTCGATAGAAGATTCGAAAAAACCCCTCCAATTAAATGAAACATCCTTTCAACTCTTTTCGGCTCCTTTCGACTCTGAGTCGATAGAAGATTCGAAAAACTAACGAATCTCAACAATAGTATACAATCACCGAAACAGAAAGAAACACTGAATCAGTAAAGATTCGTTGCTGCACAAACTCAGTGACCAACTCACCCACACCCACTCATTTACTGTTTCAAATCATCTATCGACTCAGAGTCGTAAAGAGTCGAAAAGAGCCGAAAAGAGTCGTAAAGAGTCGAAAAGAGTTGAAAGAGTAAGGGAAAATCTCTGGGAACGGCAAAGGGAAAATAAGTCTTTCTTCCCTTCGCACTTGGAATGTATTTCCCTTGAGGGCTTGAGATTCGAATCAGTAGAGAGTGAGTGTAAAGACTGAGCCACTCAGTACCAAGATTCGAATCACTGATTCGACTCATCGAATCATTGGCCATCTCTACAATGAATCAAGCTGTGTTGTCGTAGTGTATGTAACCTGCTATATTCTTCTCCTTTCCTTTGTCGATTTCTGCTTGAAGAATAATAAACAGCACTTGCAGCAAATTTCCTTCTTCCACTTTATTTTAAAGAAAACTGTTGCTGAAACATACCGAGATCTTCAACAGCTCCATGAACAATCATTAAAGTAATAAGGTACCGAACTGTAAGCATCGTTTACATGAAGACTTGTGTCAAACGCAAGCATAGAACGCCTTTTAACACACAGATAGAAGGTACACAGCAAACCGCTCCAGATGGAAATGTAATGGAAAAGATTTTTAAAGAAAAACTGATTAAGATTTTGAAGCGAAAGCATTTTCACATCAATATAGAAGACCGCCATGTTGTTTATAGTTAAATATATCGATAGCAACTGCTGCACTTTTTCGGCGTTGAGACCATTTAACCGTACTTTTTTTTGGGAATATCAGTGAAAGCGCTGAAATAAGGGGGATTGGCGGCGAAACCACCGCGCGTCAAAGGGTTAATAGTAATAAGGGGATTAATAGTGTAAGTCATAAATATAAGGGTTAATACAAGATTTTTCAAAACCATAAATTGCAAATAGTCATTTTCTATACACTAAAATTTTCTAGCAGCTCTGAAGCTGGTAGATCTGTCGAGCGGGTATTTGTCTGCTTCGGTCGTATGGCTTCGGTGCTCCTGATGACTTGTTTCATGTGATGGTAATCGCTCCTACGAGCAGGGCCGGCCCTAACAGTTTTGCCGCCCCGGACAAAAATATCAAATGCCGCCCCCCCCCCCACAGTAAAATGACTATTAAAAGAAATAAATTGTTAGAGTCTATTTTCATGCCTATAAAACTGGAATAGCTCTTTAAACATAACACAGCATAAAAAAAAACATATTTATTAAAAGCCACACATTAAGCCAACACACAAGGCCAAAATAGTAGATGATGTGCCAGCCTCACCGCTTGACTCATTCCTTCGTGTTTTCGATGCTGCTTTATTTCGCACTCTCTGCATTCAGCTGTTTATTTTGTAGTCCAGCTTAGCACCGCCTCCTTATACTCCTACTAAGCTGTCGTGTGTGTGGCCCAAAGTGAGTGGAGAGGGTAATATAGGAATAAGCCAGCGTCCTGCCTCACACTATGTTCTTTTATACGACATATTTTTTCTTCTCCTGCTATCCACACTCATATACACGCTTCTGTTTTGCAAGTCACTATGTCTCTGGCAGCAGACTTCAAGAACAAGTATGATGTAAACTGTGACTACTATCTTTGCTTCATAGACTTTCTTGAGTGCATTGATGTAGAACACTCCAAGCCTGACGCCGCCTTCCCTGAGGGCGATTTGAATACTGCTATTGGACTTTTTTTCAGGTCAATATTAAAGCCCTATTCTGATCGAAGCTCTACATTGCCTATTAGCTACGAAACTAGACGCGTGTCAACGCACTTCTCTTCAATTACGGAGTCACCGAGCGCCCCAGCGCTCTTAAAACAAGCAAAAGAATGATTACTGACCACCCTGATCTCTCCAAATCGTCCACATCAACACACATTATTCCAGACTTATCCAATGACTGTATGGATGCTTGCAATCATGATGCGAATGTCGTGAAAATGCAAGAACAAGTGATCCCTGACGGACCCCCCGCGTGAACACCGGGTCTGTTCAGAAACATCGCTTTTTCTGTGCGTTTAAGGGAAACTCCTACCGTGAACATTATGATGCTATTGCTAAAATTGCTGGATACCTAGCCGACAGCAAGTTTAACGTAAACACGTACCTTGTACAGATCTGTTGTGATGATAAATTTAGAACTGTGCAGACCTATCTAAATGACAAGTCTATTGAATTTCTGACTTTTGATCCTAAGAACTACCTAGTTCCCATACACACCAGCTTCATGAAATATAGGGAAACTAAGAAACTCTTTTATGTCTGTCTCGTCAGACTCCAAAACTCAGCAAACTTTGGCACCATTTATAGCTATGATAAGTTAGGCTACCTGTCTATCTCCTTTGAGAACTACCACCCTCCAGAAATCAGGCAATGCTCTAATTGCCAAGCATATGGTAATTCCTCGATAGCCAGTTCATTCACGAAGTGTTTGAAAAGCGCTGGCCCACACACATTTGCAAGATGCCCCACAAAGGGACAAGAACCTGTCTAATGTGCTAATTGTGGCGGACTCCATGTTGCTAAGTTCAGGGGATGCCTAGTAATCCTCTAAACAAGCGCACATCTTCTGCGACCAAATCTAGCAAAGCCACAACTAAACCTCTTCTCAGCTCTCAAAGGCCACATCCTAGCACACCTGCAGGCAAAACCAGTACCGATTCTTGGACATTTTTCGGCCAAGGGAAGAAACAATCCACCACTTTCAAAACGCAGGTAACTAACCCTGACAAGAAGATCACTCACCTCCAAAATACAGAAAATGCTGAATGCTCATCAGATTCTCAACAAACTGTACTCTCCACCAGTCAAGCCCCACATTGACAAAACATTTCAAAATCTTGTTCTTTACAAGCCCAACAATGTCAAGAAACCTCCCGAAAAGAAAAACAAACCGAAGAAGAACAGCCCTGGTTGTTGATTCCCCATAACTGTCTCAACTGAGCCATTTCAAAGCACCACCAATCCCAATACTGCCCCCAGTGGCCAAGCAAAATCAAACCTCTCTGTTCGCAGCGAAACCATTCAAGCAGTTAGAGGACTCTCTTACGTAATGGATTTCGAACAAGTCCATCTTTTCATTAGATGCCTGACTGCCATACTAAAGAAATCTCACAGTCCCACTCGATAAGGGGTTTGCCTTTATTAGTGTTTACCGCAGCCATTTCTCCTCTCATCATGAACCAGGTCCGCAAACTTAAAATCTTCTGCTGGAACGCCTGAAGCGCTCATAAAAAAAACAATGAGCTCAGGGATTTCCTCGCTGCAAATGCCTTTGATCTTGTTCTTCTCCAAGAAACCTGCTTTCACCTAAACTTATCCTACAATATTGAAAACTACACTCTCTACCGATCTGATAGACAGAGAGTCCCAGGAAGTAGAATTGCCGGTGGAACTGCTCTTTACTTCAGGAATAATATTCCCCACTCTCATGTGACTGACTTGTCTCTCACTTCACTTGAAACCGCTTCCGTCATTGTTCACTGATCTAATAAAGATATCATGTTCTCTTCGGCATCCGTCAGATGTCATGAGCCTTTTCCTGTCCAAAATGTCAAAACCATTCTTCAGAAATGTCGCAAGAACTTTATCGCAGCCGACCTCAATACCAACCACTTTACGTGGAACGGAAATTATAACTCAGAAAGGGGTCGAATATTCTTTAAGTTACTATCAAAGAACATCTCAGGCTCGCCATTCTGGCCACTCCAACTCATGTAAGCCATCACAACGACACTACTGTTTTCACCACCATTGATACGGCCATCACGAATAACGTCCCCTTTGTTCCTCCGTGTTCCGAAATTCGCTGTTTCACATCCGACCACTTCCTTGTCACATATGAACTCTACCTTTTGCATGAGAGACCATGTGACCGACCTTTCCTCAAGACTGACTGGTGCATGTTTACTGAGCATCTAAGAGACATGACTTACATGTGCAAGAATTTTAACACTCCAGCAGCTATTGACACTGAAATAGCTCGTTTGACTGAGATCTTTAATGCTGCGTACAAAGCTAGCTCCAAGCTTGCCCTCCTACGTGAAAACTTCAAACTCCTATTTTGCATCCGTTCCCTCGTACGTGCACGTAACACTGCAAGGAAGCTTTACCATCGCACTCTGAATCCCTCGGACCGGCCAGACTACCATCAACTGTGTACAACTGTCAAGGCTGCCATAAGTGAATACAGGAATGAGCAGTGGTCACAGTACATCACAAATCTAGCACCAGAAGATTGGTCAATATGGAAGGCCATTAAAAGAATCCGTGGGAAAGCACAAGACATGCCTCCTCTCATGTCTGAAACATATACATTCTTCCAAAATAGAGGGAAATCGAACCTCGGGTTCTTTTCCTCTCGAAAATACGTTCTCCCTCTCGGATCCTCACCAACGGACTCCTTACGACTGGGAAAACCAAGTCAAATACCTTGGTGTAACCATTGATCGCACATTATGTTGGAAGAAACATACTCACAGTGCTCGTGGCAAGATGTCTGGGGACTTCCAGCAGCTAGTTCCCATTATTAGAAACAAACAACTGTCTTTTCAAAATAAATCTCTTATGTACAAATCTTATATTCGACCTACTCTTACGTATACTGCCCCTGTCTGGGCATACGCAACCAAATCCTCTATTGATCTTCTTGAACGAAAACAAAATTCCATAATTCGCTCCATCCATCATGGATATCCATTGATTACAAATGCTGAAATCCGACGGGACCTCTCAGTACCGACCCTCCGTCAGCATATCTACAAAACTGCTGTACGTTATTACAGCCATCTGAACAGGTTACCCTACGAAATTATCGCTGGGTATCCCGGCTATGATCCTTCCGAGTCTGGCAAAGGGAGAAGGCCCAAGGCCGTCCTCTTTGCTGTTGCTCCTTGTTGATACTTGCTTCCTTCCTCTTCTCCCCTTCATGACTGATCTGCACTGATCAGGGCCCTAGACCCCCCTCCCCTCAACAACAAAACATGGCACCACATGATCTTCATCTCTCATCACTGGAGATAAAGCGGCTTCCGCTATGGCGCTCTACTATGACCGAACTTTAGTCAGTCAGTCTTCACACATTTCAAAAATTCACAGAAAAGCAACAAATTGTTGTATGAATATGCGGTTCGCACAGTGATGCTACACAGAATCAAGAATTTATCTGCCTATCTTAAAATAAATTACTTCCAAAATTTGTTTATAAATGGTGGTGCATCTCCAGTTTTCAGGAATGAGAGCCAAAAGGGATTTTTCGTTAGTTTCAAAGAGCATTGACGGTGCGGGAATATCGTTTGGCATTTCGAATAAAAATCCGTAACTACAATTCAGAGAAAGTTTCGTAATATGGTAAAGAAAAACCCACTGAGTCGACCGCTTGAGCTTTTCCTGTAAACATTTCACAGATTACTGTGTCTCAATCAGTTTTTACAAGTATCTACATCTGCAGCGATGACAAGCTCATCAGATCTTTCACATCATCGTATTCGTAATGATTGAGACAGCGAGTCAATTGTAAGCAGCACAAAGTCAACAAATCTTGGAAACTTTTCTTCGAACGATCAATGTTCGTCTGCAGGAAGAGCAAACATAGACATACCATCAATTTTTAACCTTTTCCTCTGGGCAATCTACAAGAACGATTGTTGCCGTATGAGATGCTTAGAAGGATGGATTCAACCAGAGATTTATCGCTGGAGCGTTTCTCTGAGCATATCATCTCCAGTCAAGTACTTTTTTACAAATATCTGTATATAGACATACGCTGATGGAAAGCTTTTGAAATCTGTAGAATCCTAGTTTCTCGAACAAGGGAGACAAACTACACTACTGGCCAAAAGTATTGCAAGTTTCAAAAATCTAAACATCTTTTCAAGCCCAGAAAAAATGGATAGGAAATTTGCCAGATTTAAATATTTTTGAGAATTTATGTAGTATAATTGAAAAGAATACACCCGAAAATCACCAAAAACCAAAATGAGAGCTTCAGAAACCAATTATTTAAGTTGGCACCATGAAACACCGAAGGAAGTCTTATAAAAGATTGAGGATTCCATATCTAAAAGAGTCGCTGTTGTGATCGTAGTCAAGGCTGCCCAGCAACTCAATAAATGATCTTTAATTCAATCACATTTATTTATTATCCTTTTTTTTGCAGAACTTGAAAATAATTCTTTATTTAATTTTATTCCGGCGAGCCAAAATGGATTATGATTTCTGTAATACCGTATGTATTTTTTATGCTATTTTTTAAAAATTAAATAATTATTTTTGTTCTTTAACTTAATGCTATCTTATTTTTGAAGTAATAAATTTGACTTGCTGTCATTAAAAAATATCAATTATATTGATTTTTCTTTTTGACGGGGGAGAGAAGGCTTAATATTCTGAAAGGTTAGATTTCTGAAACGTGCAATACTTTTGGCCAGTAGTGTATAAGAAGACGCAAAACCTTTCTTCACTAACAGTTCATTCATAATCGTCTCAGCAAGAACCATCTCATGCCATCTCAACGTACTGCAAGCACTTGACAGCGAATTTTTCCGTCATAAATTGTTCAAGTCTGACATTCAGACAACTTCTTTCCCAGACAGCACAGCAAACTTCATCAAACTTGCAGCAAGCTTGATTTATGAAGGCAATAAGCTTGAATTAAGCTTGAAAATTTCAAGCGTGTAAGCTTGATGCAAGCTTGAATCAAGTGTTCTAGTTTACACTTGCCCAGCTTGCATTAAGCTTGACATTTCAAGCTTAATTTCAAGCATAAAAATTTTTCCAAATTACACAGGGCGCCGAACTCGCCCTACATATTTTACTTAGCCACGCATTTCCCCCTCTACGCTGAAATTTCAATTTAATTTAAACTCTTTCCATCGAGTGCTCGTGGCTGGAATAGAACCCGGACCCTTTGGATCAGCAGTCGAGCACGCTATCCATTCAGCCACTGCGCCTTGGGAAATTATGACTAAAGTTTGAAGTGACTTATCACGCTGTTTTCTCGACATATTGATAAGTGGGCGATGTGTTATATGTTTCTTTTATTTTTCCATGGGATGCATCAAAATTAAATTAAAATTATGTGTGATTTAGAGACTCTACTAATAGGGAATAAACCTAATATAAACTTAAGAGCAGCACACGTTTTAAAACTTTCAGTACCGCAACACTCATGAGCAATACTGCTGACCAAAATCGAGACAAACGACTGATTTTGATATCAATTTCGTAGTATAATTGTATTTTATTTTGAAGAATTTCCATATTTGGAAATATAGAATGGGTTTACTTACTTAACACAAATTTTGTGTTAAGTAATCTGAAATGAAAGAAACAGATAGTTAAACGTTACTTCGAAATGCTATAACACAGTTGCTAACATGTATGGAATACAAACACTTTAGACTTTAGTCATTTTTGTAAATATTTCTTAAAATAACAAATAATTGAAAAATTTTGCTATTTTTTAACGCTAAAACTTCTCTTTACAAATGTGGTTATTTTCCTACATATTGGTATGCTATATCGATATAGAGCATTTCGAAGAATTAAAAATAAGTTTAAATTAATTTATACAAATGCAAATTTGAATTATTTTCATTGTTCATACTTTATAATTAAAAAAATTATTTAACTTCTGAATTTTTTTTTATCCTTTGTAATTTTATTTTAAAATTACAAAAGTGAAAGATGTAAGATTTTTGTGCCCTAAAATCTGTAGGCCCTGGGCATCTGCCCCGTTTGCCCTGCCCGTAATATGGCACTGGTAATAAAATAAAACACATCTTTTACGAACTTTCAGCAAATTTGAGGACGCTAGACAATTAATGTCCATTCTCTTTCACAGATGGCGCCATCACTGCGCACTTTGAATACGAAAATCAAGCTTAAGCCAAGCTTACATTGCCAAGCCAAATGTCAAGCTTGATTTACGCTTATGTGCTGTCTGGGTTTCCAGGGAATTTTGAGTAATGTTGAATGACTGAAGTTTTTGTCCGCACTCAGTTTTTCATAACCACAGAAATTGAATGTTCATTCCCGAAACTCTACAACAGCTGCTCATTAAAAATAGAAATCAATAAAGATAAAAAATTATACCAACTACATGTCCGATTTTGTTCCTTTTTATGCCAATTTTTTTCCGACGCACAAAGCATGGTACAGCCGTCAATTTCGCGTTTTCACTTTCATAACATACATCACGTAAGGAAAGTATTGTAATCATTAAAAAAAAATCGACTTTGGGATGTGGTGTATTCACAATTTTAGAGTTCTTTTGAATTCATTTATGCTATTTTTATGAGATGAGTGTATGTGTGTGAACACGATCGCTCCTAAACGATACATTTGATTGAGGTCAAATTCGGTATATATGTTATACACCACCATCGCATGAACCGGTTTTGATTTTGGTTTGAATACGGCTTACAGTTCTTTTTTAAACAGGGCTGCAAAAACGAATTGTTTTGCATTACGGTCAATGTACAGAATTTTTTGAAAGTGCGCTAGCTTCTGAACTCTATATCCGATTCAAATGAATAAAATGTATTTAAGCGCTTGATGTAGATCAAGAGTTCGGAAAACCAAATGAAGTCACTTTTTTTGGGGGGGGGTCATCTCTTATTCAGATTAATACTGATCTCATTGCGCATCAACCTACATAAGCATCATTAATAAAAGTTCGGAAAATAAACGGAACCTTAATTAATATGAAAAACACCCTAGATACTTTTAGCAACCACAAATTCAAAAGAGGAATGATTTTTTAATAAAATTTACAAATCGAACTCCGGAACTCCAGAGTCCCTTTGAAAAAATATTCTGCAACTATATCAGGGCAACCTGAACCGTACGTCAGGTCAGGGTTACTAAATTAACCACATTACGGTCAGCCAACAAATTTCGTGAAAGCCAATAGCAGCTATTGCAACCGTTCTCTCCCCGTTTTAACGGTGTTATTCGGAAAAAATCATGGGATTTTGGTACATAATTACAAATAAACTAATTTTGTCAGGCACTTCAAAATTTTTAAACTGTCTCTTTACAAGCTGTATTACATACTTCGAAGACAGGCCAATCTGTATCAGTTTCAATACTTTTAGAAAAAATTCTTAAAAATCTGAAATTTTCGCAAAGCGTGTCACTCTTCGAAAAGTCTTGCAGCTCAAATCCATGTTTAAGAATTTTTTCTGAAAATTTCACAAAAGCCACAGGGTTTTCGCTTATCGTAGTGTGTTAAACAGCTTATGAAGAACCATCTGGAATTTTTTGGAGACCATGGTGCTATTAGTTTATTTCAATTTGTGTACCAAGACTAAAAACAGAGTTCTTTTTTTTCGAAGAACAGCCTTAAGCAAATTCTAGCTAATATCAACCGTCGTTGATCAAGCCGTCCATGCTGCTCATCGGTATCTACTTTTCCATTTGCATTATTAAATGTTATTTCAAATTACTTTATAATGAACATGTGCAAACTTGAAGGTATGAAATGTAAACATTCTGGTCATTTTTAAAAACCTAAATGATATCCGGCAGCGCTGTAAAATTTCGCAGACGACTGTCTGGATGCCGACAACGCGATAGGGCAGTTCCACTTGACGTCACAATTTATTCCTTTTAGTACAGACCTTCCACAAAACAGAGGCAAGGTTACTAGCCTCTGTTTTGAAATAAAGAAAATAAATTACTCATAACTGGAATCAGTTGAGTAATTTATTTTTTTCTCAGATCAATATCATTTTTAGCCATTTCTAGCTACTTTTCGCTTTGGTTCTAGCCACTTTTTCACCGGTTGATTTCGAAACACTGGGACAGGTGTATCTTGCGCTAATACAGCACTAAAACAAAAAAACATGTGGTAAAAGGTAGGACTTGCGGGAATTTTTAATTCCTCCGCTTTAATTTTAAGAAAATTGCTGCTGAAACATACCGTGACGTTTACGAAGCACTCTATGAACACGCCCCACCGAAAATCTCTCCAGAAGAATGGTTTTAACGCTTTAAAATAATTACGGCTTGATGTGAAAAACAAGCAGCGTCCGAAAAGTTTGAAGATAGCGTAGTGTGAGCAGTGTTGGAAGAAGAAATCTGCCAAACGCAAATATAATTGTAAAAAAATAACGAGAAATACTTTTAAAGAAAAACGCATTGTACATGGAAAAGAAATGCAATATTTGATAATCTAAAGAAATCACTAGGAACATTTTTTAAAACCACAAATTAAAAAGAGGGATTTCTTTTAGAAAAAACCCTTAAGATGTTTAATTTTGAGTTTACTTCATATTGTAGAAACTTTTCACGATATAGCTTGGCTAGCAGGTCAGGTTTCAAATATCTATGAACTAAGTTGTGTGGTCGTACTTTAACCTGCTATATTCTTCTTTCGTTTGTCGTTTTCCGCTTGAAGAATAATAAACAGTACTTGAACAAATTTTATTCTTCCACTTTATTTTAAAGAAAACTGTTGCTGAAACATACAGAGATCTTCAACAGCACCATGGGCGATCAATAAAGTTCTAAGGTACCGAACTGTAAGCATCGTTTACATGAAGACTTGTGCCAAACGCAAGCATAGAACTCCTTTTACCACAGACAGAAGCTACACAGCAAACCGTTCCAGATGCCAATGTAATGGAAAAGATTTTTAAAGAAAAACTGATTAAGACTTTGAAGCGAAAGCATTTTCACATCAATATAGAAGACCGCCATGTTGTTTATAGTTAAATGTATCGATAGCAACTGCTGCACTTTTTCGGCGTTGACACCATTTAACCGTACTTTTTTTTCGAATATAAGTGAAAGCGCTGAAATAAGATGCTTTGGCGGCGCAACCATCGCGCGTTAAAGGGTAAATCGTAAATCGTAAAAAGCCTTTTCACTGGTTGATTTGGCAGCACTGGGTCGGGTATATCTTGCACTAATACAGCAGTAAAACAAAAAAATGTGGTAAAATGAAAAACTCTCGGGAATTTTTTATTTTTCCGCTTTAATTTTAACAAAACTGCTGCTGAAACATACCGTGACGTTTACGAAGCACTTGATGAACACGCCCAGGGGCGTAGTCAGGGGGGGGGGATATCGGGATATATCCCCCCCCCGAAATGTTTGGATTAGTGATGAAATTCCGTCTATTTATACACATATAAGTTCATATCCCCCCCCCCGAATTTTTTTTCCAGGGGCATATCCCCCCCGAAAAATTTTCCTGGCTACGCGCCTGAACACGCCCCATCGAAAATCTCTCGTGAAGAATGGTTTTAACGCTTTAAAAGCATTGCCGCTTGATGTGAAAAACAAACAGGGGCCGAAAAGGTTGAAGATAGCATATTGTAAGCAGTGGTGGATGAAGGTATGTGCCAAACGCAAATATGAGCAATAAGTTGCACAACAAACCATTTCACATGCAGTATGCAGAGCAACTAAATCTGTTTGTGCAGTCACAAAATCTCGGTACACAATTCCCTCAGACAGCTCCAGAAGAAAATATACAATGATATGAGGTGACAGATGTGGTCTAAGCAGCCGATTCCCGAGTATGGCGGCCTACACATTTACTGACCAGTGTTCCTGAGAGTCTCTATTCAAATTCGGTTCACTATCTAGTGTGAATGTGTTTACCTTGTGCGTTTCTTCTACCCGTTGCAGTATAGCATCCTCCTCTATTACTGACAGATCACAATCCGTAATCCAATATCATAACGACTGTCCCTCGGTAAGATGTTACCTTATTTTGCAGTTTGATGTCCAGAGTAAAGATGACTTTGGAATGGAGAGGGTCAGCTTGATGAAGATTCAAATAATGTAGACAACGCAAACGGAGTTTACAGAAATTTTTCAGTTTGCTGACTTTGTAGATGTTCGGTGTGTTGTGTTGTGGGATTAAAGTCTATTATCTACAAGAGGGATCTAAGACTCCTAAGTGGGATGCCCTCCGTAGGAGTCTTTTTAAGGGGGTCCTAACCCGTATTTATGCTAAGTTGCGGAGAAAATTGCGAACGATTAGGTCGACGGATGCGCGATGGGACCTGAACCGGGGACCTTCACACTTCGCCCGTCTACCATTTCGAGTGACATAACCACTGTGCCATGTTTATTAAAAAGTCTCAGAGATCCATAGAGAGATCGCTACCACTGTGTGGTGCTTACGTCACAACTTCAGCTTTCCTTACTTTAAAGTATTTATTCGTGAGGGACGCAGCATTTTTTCGCATAAGATTTTTAAATAAGTATTGGAGTTCGCATATAGTTTTGACTTTTATCTAGGTCTGCCTAGGAGCTCATAAGGCATTT